>JAJTUV010003905.1:0-35128 GCA_021653895.1 Mastomys natalensis | reverse complement strand
GCTATAAAAAAGGGGGGAAAAAGAGACCCTTTGGGGCCCAAAAGGGGCAAGACTCGTGGGGTTCATGGGGGGGGTATTCGAGGGGGGGGAAAATAGGTACGGGGGAGGGGGGGGTGGGGGTACACCATCATAGAGGCAAGGGGAGGGGGGAAAGGAAAAGGGAGTTCCGGGGAGGGGGGGGGAAAAAAGGGGGGTAAGGGGGAAAAAATATCTGAAATGTAAAAAAATTTCCAATAAAAAAAAAAGAAAAGAAAAAAAAAAATTGATCCACATAAAAAAAAAAGTATGAGATTTTGAGGGGGGGAAACAGGGAAGGGGTGAGGTGACATAAAAATTTTTTAATTATAAAATTAATACAAATTTCAATGAGACCTCAATTTACAAAAATGCTTTAAAAGGAAGTAAAAATGCTGTCTTTCTAAATTTCTTTTTTCAGAATAAAACACTGGGTTCTTTGAAAAACAACCTACAGGCTCTAAGAAAAAATGTTCCCCTTTTTTTTAAAAAAGAATTTGGGGAAACAGTAACAACCTCAGAAAAAATTTGGAGTTGAGGAAAAGAAATTCAAAATTCAGAGCAAAAAAATTAAATGAAATAGAAACAAAGACAAAATTAATACAAAGTATTGATGAATTTAAAGCTGATTCTTTCAGATGGTAAACAGATGGAAAGACTCAGCCCAACTATCCAAAAGAAAGGGAGAAATGACCCAGATTAACAGAATCAGGAATGAAAAGGGAAATATGACAAACAACAAAGAAATTCAGATTATAAGGGAATACTTTTGAAAAATCTGTATTCCATTAAATTTAAAAATCCAAAAGAAATGGAATTTCTTTTTATTGGACATTTTCTTTATTTACATTTCAAATGTTATCCCCTTTTCCAGTTTCCCCTCTGGAAACCCTTATCCCATCCCCCCTCCCACTGCTTCTATGAGGTGTTCTCCCACCCACCCACCCACTCCTGCCTCCCCGCCTCGAATTCCCCTACAATGAGGCATTGAGCCTTCATAGGACCAAGGGCCTCTTCTCTCATTGATGCCTGACAAGGCTATCCTCTGCTACATATGCAGCTGGAGCCATGAGTCCCTCCATGTGTACTCTCTGGTTGGTGGTTTAGTCCCTAGGAGCTCTGGGGGATCTGGTTGGTTGATATTGTTGCTCTTCCTAGTGGGTTGCAAACCCCTTGAGATCCTTCAGTCCTTTCTCAATTTCCTCCATTGGGGACCGTTGTTCAGACTAATGGTTGTCTGTGACCATCCACCACTGTATTTGTCAGACTCTGGCAGAGCCTCTCAGGAGACAGCTATATCAGGCTCTTGTAAGCATGCACTTCTTAGTATTCACAATAGTGTCTGCATTTGGTGACTGTATATGGGATGGATCCCCAGGTGGGGTAGTCTATGGATGACCTTTCCTTCAGTGACTTCTCCACACTTTGTCTCCATATTTGCCCCTGTGAGTATTTTGTTCCCCTTCTAAGAAGGACAGAAGCATCCATAACTTTGGTCTTTCTTCTTCTTTAGCTTCATATGGTATGTGAATTGTATCTTGGGTATTCCGAGCTTTTGAGCTAATATTCACTTATCAATGAATACATACCATGTGTGTTCTTTTGTGATTAGGTTACCTCATTCGAATATTTTCTAGTTCCATTCATTTGCCTAAGAATTTCATGAAATAATCATTTTTAATAGCTGAGTAGTACTCCATTGTGTAAATGTACCACATTTTCTTTATCCATTCCTCTGTTGAAGGACATCTGGGTTCTTTCCAGCTTCTGGGTATTATAAATAAGACTGCTATGAACATAGTGGAGCATGTGTCCTTGTTTTATGTTGGAGCATCTTTTAGGCATATGCCCAGGAGTGGTATAGCTCGGTCTCAGGTAATGCTATGTCCAATTTTCTGAGAAACCAACAGATTGATTTCCAGAGTGGTTGTACCTGCTTGCAATCCCACCAACAATGGAGGAGTGTTTCTATTTCTTCACATCCTTGCCAACATCTGCTGTCACCTGAGTTTTGATTTTAGCCATTCTGATTGGTGTGAGGTGGAATCTCAGGGTTGTTTTGATTTGGATTTCCTTGATGACTAAGGATGTTGAATATTTCTTTAGGTGCTTCTCGGCCATTTGATATTCCTCAGTTGAGAATTCTTTGTTTAGCTCTGCACCCTATTTTTAAATAGAGTTATTTGATTCCCTGAAGTTTAACTTCTTGAGTTCTTTTCATGTATTGGATATTAGCTCTCTATCAGATGTAGGATTGGTAAATATGTTTTCCCAATCTGTTGGTTGCCTTTTTGTCCTATTGATAGTGTCCTTTGCCTTAGAAGCTTTGAAATTTTATGAGGACCCCATTTGTCTATTGTTGATCTCAGAGCATGAGTCATTGGTGTTTTGTTTAGGAAATTTCCCCCTATGCCCATGTGTTGAGGCTCTTCCCTACTTTCTCTTCTATTAGTTTCAGTGTATCTGATTTTATGTGGAGGTTCTTGATCCACTTGGACTTGAGTTTTGTACAAGGAGATAAGAATGGATTGATTTGCACTCTTCTACATGCTGACCTCCAGTTGAACCAACACCATTGTTTAAAATGCTGTGTTTTTTCCACTGGATGGTTTTAGCTCCTTTGTCAAAGATCAAGTGACCATAGGTATGTGGATTCATTTCTGGGTCTTCAATTCTATTCCATTGATCTTCCCACCTGTCTTTCTGTCTTTGTACCAATACCATA
Organism: Mastomys natalensis; assembly: GCA_021653895.1. NCBI lineage: Eukaryota > Metazoa > Chordata > Mammalia > Rodentia > Muridae > Mastomys > Mastomys natalensis. The sequence continues at coordinate 32,388 of JAJTUV010003905.1, read as the reverse complement.
CAGTTTTTTTTTTTTTTTTAAATCACTATTGCTCTGTAATACAGCTTGAGGTCTGGGATGGTGATTCTCCCAGAAGTTCTTTTATTGTTGAGAATAGTTTTTGCTATCCTGGGTTTTTTGTTATTCCAAATGAATCTTGCGAATTGCTCATTCTAACTCTATGAAAGATTGAGTTGGAATTTTGATGGGGATTGCATTAAATCTGTAGTTTGCTCTAGGCAAGATGGCCATTTTTACTATATTAATCCTGCTAATCCATGGGCATGGAAGATCTTTCCATCTTCTGAGATCTTCTTCAATTTCTTTCTTCAAAGTCTTGAAGTTCTTGTCATACAGAACTTTTACTTACTTGGTTAGAGTAACACCAAGCAAGGTAATTTATATTATTTGTGACTATTGTAAAGGGTGTCATTTCCCTAATTTCTTTCTCAGCCAGTTTATCCTTTGAATAGAGGAAGGTTACTCATGTGTTTGAGTTAATTTTATATCCACCCTTTGCTGAAGTTGTTTATCAGCTGTAGGAGTTCTCTGGTGGAAGTTTTGGAGTCACCTAAGTATACTGTCATATTCATCTGCAAATAGTGATATTTTTGAATTCTTCCTTTTCAATTTGTATCCCTTTGACCTCCTTTTGTTGTCTAATTGCTCTGGCTAGGACTTTGAGTACTATATTGAAAAGGTAGGGAGAGAGAGAGCAGACAGTCTTGTCTAGTCCCTAATTTCAGTCATATTGCTTCAAGTTTCTCTCCATTTAGTTTGATGTTGGCTACTGGTTTGCTGTATATTGCTTTTACTATGTTGAGATATGGGCCTTGAATTCCTGATCGTTCCAAGACTGTTTTACCTTGAAGGGATGTTGAATTTTGTCAAATGTTTTCTCAGTATCTAATGAGATGATCATGTGGTTTTTTTTCCCTTGAGTTTGTTTATATAGTGGATAATGTTGTTGGATTTCTGAACATTGAATCATCCATGCATCCCTGGGATGAAGCCTACTTGATCATAATGGTTGATTGTTTTGATGTGTTTGTGGATTTGATTTGCAAGATTTTATTGCATCGATATTCATAAGGGAAATTGCTCTGAAGTTCTTTTTTTGTTGTTGTTGGTCTTTGTGTGCTTTAGGTATAAGCGCAATTGTTGCTTCATATAATGAATTGGGTAGAGTTCCTTCTGCTTCTATTTTGTGGAATTGTTTGATGATATTGATATTAGGTCTTCTTTGAAGGTCTGATAGAATTCTGCACTAAACCCATCTAGTCCTATGCTTTTTTTTTGGGGGGGGGGGGTTGGGAGACTTTTAATGATTGCTTCTATATCTTTAGAGGTTATGAGACTTTGAGATGGTTTACCTGATCCTTACCTGATCATTTAATTTTGGTACCTGATATCTGTCTAGAAAAATGTCTATTTCATCCAGATTTTCCAGTTTTGTTGAGTATAGGCTTTTGTAGTAGTATCTGATGATTTTTTGAATTTCCTTGGTTTCTCTTGTTATGTCTCCCTTTTCATTGCTGTTTTTTCTTAATTTGGATACTATCTCTGTGCCTTCTGGTATTCTGGCTAAGAGTTTATCTATCTTCTTGATTTTCTCAATGAACCAGGTCCTGGTTTTGTTGATTATTTGTGTAGTTCTTTTTGTTTCTACTTGGTTGATTTCAGCCCTGAGTTTGATTATTTCCTGCTGTCTACTCCTCTTGGGTGTATTTGGCTTCTTTTTCTTCTAGAGCTTTCAGGTGTTCTGTCAAACTGCTAGTGTATGCTCTCTCCAGTTTCTTTTTGGAGGCACTCAGAGCTATGAATTTTCCTCTTAGATTGTGTCCCATAAGTTTTGGTATGATGTGCTTGCATTTTCATTGAATTCCAAAAAGTCTTTAATTTCTTTCTTTATTTCTTCCCTGACCATGTTAGCATTGAGTAGAGCGTTGTTGAGTTTCCATGTGTGTGAGCTTTTCATTGTTTTTGTTGTTGTTGAAAACTAGCCTTAATCCATGGTGATCTGATAGGATGCAAGGGATTATTATTTCAATCTTCTTGTATCTGTTGAGGCCTGTTTTGTGGCCAATTATATGGTAAATTTGGTAGAAGGTACCATTTGTTACTGAGAATATATCTATATTTTTTGTTTTAGGATTTAATGTTCTTAGATATCTGTTAAATCCATTTGGTTAATTTTACTGTGTCTCTGTTTAGTTTCTGTTTCCGTGATCTGTTCATTGCTGAGAGTGGGGTGTTGAAGTCTCCCACTATTATTTTGTGAGGTGCAATGTGTGCTTTGAGCTTTAGTAAAGTTTCTTTTATGAATGTGGATTCCCTTGCATGTGGAGCGTAGATGTTCAGAACTGAGAGTTCATCTTGGTAGAGTTTTCCTTTGACGAATATGAAGTGTCCTTCTGGTCTTTTTTGATAACTTTTGGTTGCAAGTCAAATTTATTTGATATTAGAATGACTACTCCAGCTTGTTTCATGGGATCATTTGGGTGGAAATTTTTTAGCCTTTTATTCTGAGGTAGTGTTATTGAGATGCGTTTCCTGTATGCACAAATGCTGGGTCTGTTTACTAATCTAGACTGTTAGTCTATGAATTTTTATTGGGGAATTGAGTCCATTGATGTTAAGAGATATTAAGGAAAAGTGGTTGCTGCTTCCTGTTATTTTTGTTGTTAGAGGTGGAATTATGTTTGTGTAGCTATCTTCTTTTAGGTTTGTTGGAAGATTACTTTCTTGCTTTTTTTTTTTTTTTTGACAAAATCAAAGTGCTTTCCTAGAAAAATCTCTAGAGTGAGCTGGACTGGAGAGCACATACCTCAACATAATAAGAGCTATATATGTCAAAACTATAGTCAGCATCATTCTAAAGGACTAAATATTTGAAGTAATCCCATTAAAATCAGGAATGAGACAGGCCTGTCCACTATCTGCTCTTCCTTTCAATATAGTTTAATACACGCACTGGAATAAAAAGTCATGAGAAGGAAATTAAAATGGATACAAATAGGAAAAAAGTTACCCCTATTTGATTATTATATTGTCTTCTATATAAGGGATGCTAAAAATTCTACCAGAAAACTTCTAAAAATGATTAACACTTTTGGCAAAATGACGGGATACATGATCAACTTATATAAATCAGTAGCTTTTCTATAGGCTGTCCTCAAACACACTGAGAAAGAGATCACAGTCACATTTTCATTCATAATAACCCCAAAAGCAAGAAAATACCTAAAAGTTATTATTTCCTTTTCCATTGTGTCCTATATTGCTTACTGATATCTGGGAACCAAAGAAAATGAGTCTGGCTCAAGACTTTTTCTTTGAATCTAGTGTCACAGTTCTGGGCAGTGCCTGTGAAGTTCCACTTGAGTGACCTGGATGATTTGTCCTGTGATGATCAGCTGTACTTTCTAGTCACTACCATCTAACTTACTAATGTTACTGTTCAGTGGATGGGAAGTGGCTCAGTGAAACTAGTCATGGGAAGGTCATGTAAGCAGGGCAGCACGTGTGGATTCATTTAGCATATAATGTTAAAGGGGGCCCTGTGAGGGCTTTCTAAAAGAGTGCATTAAATATAGGTATTGTTTAGCCTGCAGTGCTCTCTTATTTATGAAGCCCTTGAGGCATAGGTGGTCACAAAGGCATTGCTGCTGGAGAGAAGATACATGGGTGTTTCCTTTTCCCTGGGGCTTGCAGAAGGACAATGCTGTGTTCCAAATATGGAATGGTTGTGTTCTGTGGGAAAAGGTAACACACTCTGATACTCCTTCTGCTCTGCCTCACCGCACCCCACTTGGGTGCATGGACTACAGAGAAAACCTCCCTTCTACACAGTGGCCTCCACACAGCAACAGAACAAAGGGCTGGCGAATCAGCACTGTCTCATTCATATTCTCCCTTGAAAAATACTTATAGTTTTTTCTTCTGCTCAAGGATGAACTTTTGAACCCAATAAAAGGGTTTTTCTATGGGAGCTCCTTTTGGAGCATCTTCTACGAGAGTCTGGAATTTTGACTCTAGGGTGTAACTTAGTCCCTGTCTGGTCATGAGATCTTTACTATGCTAAATACTTCTGGCTCAGTTTTTTCTTTTGTAAAAAGACAAAAATAAATTTCACAATATATTTTGTTATTTGGCTGCACTCATTTTCCCCCCAGGATAAAAATCCTGAAAAGCAGAATAGAAACCTCAGCACAGACAGTTATTTGCATCCAAAACACAGCATGATAGGTTTTTCTTGGTTGAAGTATTTCAAGCCACAGGTGATGTAACACTTATGTATTTAATTAACTACTGCTTGGATGATAACTATCCCTATCTCTTCTGGAATTATACACCCTCCATTAATCACAGGAGAGTGGTTCTAGAAGACCCAGCATTAAACCAAGGCTAAGCAAGGACTTAGCATATACATGTGTTTTCAGTCACTTATAATTTGTGTGGTGTGTGTGTGTGTGTTGTGTTGTGTGTTGTTGTGTGTGTGTGTGTGTTATAGATGTGATACCCCGTTAACCCCATAAATTGATTTCTGCATTCTGACCACTTGTGCCTTTCTGTAATCATCTTGAGTGGTGAGAGCTCTATGTCTCTGTGGGTATAAGGATACATTTTAGACTGCAGTTAGGAATTAATGCTGGTCTGGTAAAGTGGTGGGAGCAGCTTCTCCTGGAGCCCTGGGTGGTTGGTGAAGTTTCCAGTTTTAGGTATGGCCTCCCTCTTGTTCATCTAGCCTGAACCCCAGTTATATAGCTATTGATTACTACCATGATATGAGCATCTTTATTGCTCCTCTAGGGTTATCTTGCTAGACTGATCACTGTCGTGGCTCATAGATAACACAGCTGGGTAGGACTATTGGTTGCTTCCTTCCCTTGGCAGCTTGCAAAGCATCTTCTGGTACTATGAAAGCTAGACCTCAGGGAGGAGGCTTCCATGTCAGATGTAGCTCAGATCTTTGAAGTTCTGTTTCTAAAGTATGAGTATCTTCAATAGGGACTTACTTTGATCCTCTGGGAGGCAAAAGCCTGTATTGTTTTTGGAGTCTCTTGGACTTATCTGATTAGAAAACTTTAGAGGTCTGAGTATTGAAATTTTTCTTATATAATCTGTTTCTTAGGGGGAACATTATCAGCCCATGTGGTGTGTGTATGTGTGTGTGTACATTATATGTAATTTTAAACAATATAAATAATATGACTCCTTAAAACTTTTTCAATCACCCTTAGTGTTACTTTTCTCTTCTCTCTCCCTCTCCTGTGTTGACCTCCCTCCACCATTCAAATTAAAGCTTTCCATCACCATTTTTCCCATTTACCCCTTTATATCACCTGTATCCTGCTGTGCCTCTCTAACCCCTGCCTCCCATAGTTCTGTTTTAGTTTCCTAGTTTCCATGGTTTATTTCTGATTGTATGTCCTCATCTGAATGTTTGTAACTAGGAACATGTAGATCAGAGAGAACATGCAACATTTACCTATATCTATAGCACAGTTCCTGCACACCTAAGGCTCAGGGAACACGGTGGAAGAGGAGTAGGAAAGATTGTAAGAACTAGAGGATAGGGAGTCTGCTGTGAGACTGTGTCTCTTAGAAATACCAAGAAAGCTGCCTCAGCAATATAGCAGTCTAAACAAGACCTGAAACAGCGAAAACACCAAAAGTCATGCTAATGTAAAAGGAGGAAATTTCTCTGGACCTGATTCTTAGATAAAACTACTGGCAAATCATGACTTCTGAGAAAGTGAGAATTAGCCTACCAGGGATGAGACACCTAACAGGTTATCCAATATAAAGTGGTCAATCCTGAAACCATATACATACAAATAACAAAATGCAAACAAGCAGATTATATTTATATGTTTATGGACTTATACATGGTGTATATATAAATATGACAATACATATAAATATGTATATCATATAGCAATAATAATCAAAGAAAAAATCTAGCAATTTGAGGCTGAGGGGCATGGGATGGGATGGAGGGAGGAAAGGTAATAATTATATTTTATTAAAATCTAAAAAAATAAAATAATTAGGGAAAAGAAACAGTATTTATAGTCTATAAAAATGAAAATATTTAAATGAAGCCTCAAAATATGTCAAATATAAATTTATCCTTTCTAACTTTATTTTGCAGTTTTTGTTAAAGTTTTCAGGTTAAGAGGACAAATCAATGAGTATTAAATGGCTGAAACATCGTCTTTTGAAATATGATCTGTGCTTTTCAGCACAGAGTCAACAAAGCAAATTTATAGGAGTTAGGTCTGGTGCTGTGACCTGGGAGTATTCCATCCAGGGAGTCTATAGACCCGAATGATCATTGAGTAGCTCCATAGCCAATTTTCTGCCTTTATAATAACATTTTAGAGAACCCCAAAAGGCTCCAAAAAGAAAAGTAAAATTAAGTTAAACAAAGTAAGGACATAAAGTAAATAGAAGATAAATAGGAGAGGAAGATGAAGTCACAGGTGAGGCTTTTACATTAAATGACCAGAAGAATTTTCTGGGTGTTTGCTGGAGACAGACTTTCAGGATCCAACGACTAAAGGACCTTAGAGTTTCTTCTCCTGTGCTGAAAGAAAACCAAAGTCTCTCTGACAACATAGACACCCTGTGCTTTTGCCGTAACTCCTCTTCCTCTGTCTGATGAGTGTGCCATGGAGCCAGAGGAAGTCATTCTTTACTCTGTTCCTACAATGACAGAATTCTCTTGGTTGCCTAGTGTGGTGCTTTGAATGAGATTTCCCCCAACCCCCAATAGGCTCATATATTTGAAAGCTTAACCACTAAGGAGTAGAACTGTTTGAAAGGATTAGAAGGATTAGGCATTGTCTTGGTGGGGGAGGTATATCACTGGGAGTGAGCTATGAGGTTTCAAAAATTTATGACAGGCCCAGTCTTGCTATCTCTGCTTCTGCCTAAGGATGTAGTTCTGTTCTTCTCTCCCACCCAGGTACCCTCCCTCCTCCCCTCCTTCTGCTTCTGTGATTGCTCTCTTCTCCCTCCCAAGTGGGACCGAAGCATCCTTCAGCTTTTGAACCATCTTGGGTTCTGTGGATTGTATCCTGGGTATTCTGTACATTTCTGGGCTAATAGTCACTTATTAGTGAGTACATACTAAGCATGTCCTTTTGGGTCTGAATAAGGAGAACATGATCATATATTGTGTAGGGGAGTGGGTGGAGGTGGGGGACAGGAGAGAAGTCCTGAGGGTCAGCAGAAAGAATGGAAATATGCAACCTCGCTGACGGGGAATGTGTGTGGGGGGACCCTCTAGAATGTACCAGAGGCCTGGAAGATGAGAGACTCTTAGGACTCAAAGGTACCTTAGATAAATGCCCAATAGTGGGAAGAAGTAACTTGTAGAGTCCACCTCCAGTAGAAAGACAGGACATCAAGTGGAGGAATGGGATTGCCATCCCACAGTCAAAAGCACTGACCTATAATTGTCCCTATCTAAAAGAATTGCAGGGACAAAAATGGAGAAGAGACTGAGGAAAAGGCAGTCCAGTGACTGGCCCAACTTGGGACCCATCTCAAGGGGGGCCCAAGGCCTGACACTATTACTGATGCTATGGTGTGCTTACAGACAGGAGCTTAGCATGGCTATCCTCCAAGAGGCTCAACAAGCAGCTGCCTGAGACAGATGCAGATACTTATACCCAATCAATGGACTGTGGTTGAATTAGGGAAGAACTGGAAGAAGCTGAGGAGGAGGGATACCTCATAGAAGAGCAGCAGTCTCAACTAACTCATCTCTGAAATCTCTCAGACACTGAGCAACCAACCTGGCAGCATACACTAGCTGGTACAAGGCCTTCAACATATATACAACAGAGGACTGCCTGGTCTGGCTTCAGTAAGAGAAGAGAAGCCTAACCCTTGAGGGATTTGAGGCCCCAGGGAGTGGGGAAGCCTGCTTGGGGTGGGGTGCGGACTTCTTCTTAGAGAGAGAGAGGAGGAGGAATGGGATGTGGAATTGTGGTAGTGGGGCAGATGAGGAGGGGATAACAACTGAACTGAAAAAAATTAATTAATTAGAAAAAAGGATATAGCTCTCAGAACCTACCTGTATGACAGACACTATGCTTCACGTCATGATGATAATAGATTAACTCTCTGAAATTGTAAGTAAGTTCTTAATTAAATGCTTTCTCTTATACAAGTTGCCTTGGTCATGTCTTTTCATAGCAATAGAAACAGTGACTAAGACACCTGAGACAAGAATTGCTGCAGGGGCACAATGAAAGTCGAGCCAGGGAGAGGAGCCCGATTAGAGACCTGCCTAGAGCTTTCATCTACAGAAACTGTGGACTGCGCTGCTGCTGAGAATCACTGACTCCCGCGAGAAGTGGGTCTCAGCAGACAAGGAACACTGGCTCCTCAGGGTCCACGGAGGGCCTGTTGTTCAAATCCCAGTTTTTGGCATTTTCTCTTTGCTGAATTGTTGGTTGTCTGTCTGAAAGGAGGCTTGGCCATGTTGCAGCAAATGAGGGCTGCATCTAGAAGCTCAGGAGAACAGATCAGAGTCTGCACCCGAACGTGTAAGCGATTTTGTTTAAAGTGTTTGGGGATTTGAAAAAAGAGGACCTTCCTGCCAGCTTTTAATTTCAACTTACAATTTTTGTGGATGGTACTGAAGTTAAGGTACAGAGTGACCAGGAGGAAAGCATCTTCTTTTTAGACCTTGTCTGTACCTCCATTTCCTCACTCTTTAATATCCTCTGTTTCAAATGGAAATGGTGTTCCCAGAAACCACCTAAGAAGGAAGGATCCACAGGAAACAGGCTTAGTTTGGGTTCCATTGCTGTGAAGAGACACTATGACCAAGGCAACTCTTCAAAGGCAAACATTTAATTGGGGCAGGCTTACAGTTTCAGAGGTTCAGTCCTTTTCATCAAGATGGGAGGCATAGTAGCCTGCAGGCATTCTTGGTACTGGAGGAGCTGAGAGTTCTACATCTTGGTCCCCCTGCAACCAGGAGGAGGAGGAAGAGGCTCTCTTATGCACTGGGTGGGGCTAGAACATTAGGATACCTCAAAACCTGTCTCCATAGTGACATACTTCCTCCAACAAGGCCACATCTTCTAGTAGTGCCACTTCCCATAAGCCAAACATATTTAAACCACCACACATGCCAAGCAGGTCCTTGCTGAGTGCTTGACTGAGCAGTTGCTCACTTCCTGAGTAGCATTCGGAGGCTGTTTCCCTTTAGCCATTGCCAAAACCTCATACCCCTGAGAGCCCCTGCTGTGTCACATGATCTGAGCCATCCTAATGAGGCATTATACAGATATCTATGCTCTAGGCTCTGTGCATTTCTGTAGGCCAGTTTCTATGAGGGATCCAGAAGAGGCTGAATTCTAGAGTATTCCTTCTTAGTTCCAGAGCTTGTAGAACTGTGCTGAGGTCATTTTACATATTTATACTGCAGGGGATGGTTCTCATTTTTTTCTTTTCTCCTGCCCTCAGCTACACACTAGGAAGGAAGTAGGTGAATCAGGTAACTGCCTTTGGTCAAACTGAGGTAGTCCAGTATTTTGTGTAATAGCTATTTCTCCAGATGAATGTAAAAGCTGAGGCTTTGAGTCAAAAGTTCATTTCCATGTCACAGGTGGCAGTTTAGGACTTAGTGTGAAGTCATAGCCCTGACTTTTCTCAGACCAAATGTCAGATAAGGCATTCCAGACCTCCTCCCCTAGGTACAAGCTTTCTACATGTCACTCACAGAGCTGGGGGTAGATGGAGAATGATGGAGAAGTGAAAAAAGGAATAAGGGAAATGGGGAGGAAAAGAAAGTCTGGAGAGCCCCCTCTGCTGTCACAGAGGAACCTAGACTGGACAGGTCTGTCTCTGTTAATATCATTATCTGTAACCAGTTGTGACTGTAGTCCTTGTATCAATAATCCCATCCTATTCTTGATGCAATTTCTGTGCCCTGCTGGTGTCAGAGCCTCCACCTCCCTTCAAATAACTCACCTGACCACAGACATCTATCTATACCTTTAACTGCCTCTTGCAGATAACCCTGGTATTTCTCTCTGTGCCTTGGGCAAAGTGAGAAACCCTAACAAACTACATCAGAGTACAGGAGAAGGTTGGTACCTGCTGACCCACACACCCATCTTGGCCTCAACTTGGACTTTCCCATTTTGTGTGGGAGCTACATCCCCCCTCTCTCCCTCTTTTTCCCCCACCCCTCATCTCACACACATCCTGTGGGTCTTCTTGAAGGAGCTCCTTCTGCCAGAAGAATCATCCTCCTTCATGTTTAGCTAGTTCAAATGTGTCTGTTGTGCCAAGGCAGGATTTATTATTCTTCTGCATTTTTATAGTCCAGTTCAGTATTAAAAAGGTAAAAGTTACTTTCTAAAAGTTTCCGGAATGAATGAGGGAATGGATTAAATATAATGGAGTCATTCAGTATCTGGCAATCACAGTCAAGATCTGGTATCAGGAAAAGAGTTTAAGCTCTGGAATCAGACCAAGACATATTGAATCTTAGACCCAGTAGTGTTAAAATCACTGTATAGTACAGCCATACACAGAACAGAACATGTAGGGGTCAATCTATCACCTATCTGTGTTTATTTTCTCTATCTGTCTTCTATATACTGTCTTTATTATCTCAGCCATCTGTTTCTATCTGTCTTCCTGTCTGTCTATCTGGATTTACCATCCATCATCTGTCTTGATCATCTATATGCCTATCAAGAGACTGAGAGTTTGTTCAAGGAATATGTTGCTGTTCAACAAGTTTGGACATAACAGGCCACAGACTGCATGTAGATTCAGAGATGTATTGACGGTTGCAACTAAAGTCTGCAGCAGTCAACTGGTGGACTTCTTCCTTCTTGGGTAAGCTCGTGCTTTCCTTCTATTCTGATTTTCAACTGATGGGATGAGAGCCACCATTTTACAAGGTCATCTGATTTCCACTAATTCTATTGATTTAAATATTGACATAATCTCAAACAGCTTGACACCAATATCTAGAACAGTGGTTCTCAACTTTCCTAAAGCTATGACCCTTAAATACAGTTGTGGTGAACCCCAACCATAAAGATACTTTCAGGGCTACTTCAAAGCTGTAATTTTGCTTCTTTTAGGAATTATAGTGTAAATATCTGTGTTTTCTGATGGTCTTAGGCAATCCCTGTGAATAGGTCAATTAGCCTCAAGTGGTCAATTCCCACAGGTTGACAACCACTGACTTAGAATTAAAACAAAATAAAGCACAATGATGCATGCAGAAGAAATTTTGGTTAATAATAATTAATTGTAAAACAAATGACAGTGGTGCCACAAGATTCTAATATATAGAGACAGTGACATCATCTGGGTTTGGGGAAGTACACTGTATGACATTTACACACACAGTGAAATCACTGAATGATGAATTTCTTAGAAAGTAACACCATCTTTAAGGGATGCATATCCATGTTTGGGAACTGTGCCTTATCCAACCCCATATGCAAGTTTCTCCATTTCACAAGGCCTTGCAGATGAATTCTTAAGGCCTTCCAGTCTCTGCTCACTTCCTCCTGATGACAGTTCAGGATCAACCTCGTGAGGCCTTACTGAAGATTAAAGTGGACCACCCTGGTAAACAGCTCTGATATTACCTGGCTCTTGGTAGGAAGGGTTTCCTTCCACCTCTTATTCTGGACCTGCTTCCCACTAGGGAGTGTCACGTGGTAGGTCCTTTTCCATGCCTTCTGTCCCTGCTTTTTTTTTTTTTTTTTAATTCTAAAGACTAGCAAGGAGTGGAAAGGGACTGAATGAGTATTTATTGAGGTCAAAGTTGCAATGAGAATCTTGACTAGGTATGAGGGGCGGGTTTGACTTGTGTGTATCTGTAACGTTTACTATTCATGATCAAGGCTGTTTTGACTTGAGCTCTGGAAACTCAGAAGCCCAGAAAACAAGATTTAACTTCTATTAAGGACACATTGAGCCCTTCCTTGACGACAGATGTTACTATCGTTTGCATATATGCTCTGTAGGTTTGGCTTTGTTTCTAAATTTCTTTGAAATAAAGATAATTTTGCATGATAAAAATCCTCGTTTCTTTGATAAATGCAAGACCCATAGCCTTCTTTCTATTTTAGGCAAAATTAGTTTCTTTTCTGTAAAAAAAAAATATGAAGAAAAAATATTGTCCATCCTGTGTGTGGCCTGAACATAACCCTTAAAATATCTTAAAGGTTATCCACCAACGTTTGTAAAAGGAAATATATTATTCTTAATTATTCTTATCTTATTATTATGTAATACTTGGTGAATTTATTTTTCAACCTATAATCTTATGCCAAAGAGTCTGCTTGGGTTCCCATTTGTAGACAGAAACGAAGATACACAGAAATATGTTTACTATCTTAATTCTACTCTCTGTTACTTTCCTTTCAACTTGAAAAGGCCATTGTGCTACAGATGGATGCTCTGCCCGGGTCACTGCTCTCACCAAGGCTGCCGGGGAAGGCCTGAGAGAGTTCTAGGCCAGCAGGCAGCCATATATTTCTTCCATAATCCTGAGTGCGTGGGCGAAGCATCAGGCTGAGGTATAAATAAAGTGTTCTGACTCCACATATGGTATTTTGGGTTTACAAATCCATCCCCATCAGCAGTTTTATTCATTACAGGACGTCCAGCAAGTCTCCTTTTGGGATTATTTGGGAAGCAGCAAAGACATCCTGAGAAAGGAGTGTGTTTTCTGTGAAGTTAGGGCAAAGATTGAATACCTGTGGGAGCTCTGTCTCTCTGTAACTGATCTTGGCTTTTGTGTGTGTGTGTGTGTGTGTGTGTGTGTGTGTGTGTATTGGCTTTATGTTCTCCAGACCCTGTGGTACTCTGGGCATTTTCCTCCAGAGTTCTAGGGTCACAGCTGTAACTGGTTGACATGTTTCCTTTTTCCTGTCTGTATTCTGCTGAATTTTCACTGATTTGGGGTCTAGACTGGGAAATCAAGCCCCAAAGGGTATATTTCCAAAAGTTAAAACAAAGTACATTCAGCATGCCACAACAAACCTAAAACACACTTCTACCTCCCTGTGAGTCTGGGCTTTGGCCAGGTTGTATAAAAAGTATGTCTTGGAGTAAAAATAGTCAATAGATAGGCTTGTCTGGGAGACAAGGAGTTTAAAGGGATCTTGCTGAGGAGCTTTATGCAGAAGCACAAACAGAAAAGACCTCAGACCCACTAAAGAACTGGAGAAACTGGTGCTTAAGACTGAGGTTAGCATAGGGACCTAGAGCACAAGGGCCAACAGAGTCAAGCGATTAGTTTACAGGCCTCCATCTTTGTCATGGTCATCTCTTATCTCATGTTAGAACTGAAAGGGAGTGTTTAGTTAATGCTGGAGGATACATGCCAGATTAGATGGTGCCATGTTCCTCCCATTCTTTTGTCTGTCCTTATCTATTCCTAGTTATAACAGAGTCATCCTGATTTTACTTGCTAATGTCCATTCAAAAATATCCTTTTTACTCTGTGGATACTATGATTGCTTTCAGTCATTCACTGTTACCGCTGTTTTGAGACTGGCATCCTCAGTATAATCAGAGTCCCGAGAAGACTCTACCCTGAAGCTGATCAACAAATAAACTTGAGTTGTGGCTTTCTTAGCTGCACAGGCTTCTTTTAAGAGCTTGGAGGAACCCTTGCAATGTGTTCCCGTGGTTGTACATCCTTGTAACATCTATTACAAATGAGATATATTTAGCTAATGTTGCTTAAGACTGTTGTCATTCACAGTTTCTACTTCCCCTCCATGCTCTCCCGCTGGAGTAGGTGTCCACAGTGTGATGAGTGCTTGGGACTGTAGTAAAGAGAAGTCAAGATGAGACTATGTTTAGTTTACATTAAGTGGGGGCTATTTTCAGGGTTTACAGTAGTTCCCAAGTACTGGTCCTCTTGGGGTAGGAATGAGTGGCTTCTAAAAATCACCGTAACAGGAAGCAGAAGACCAATACTCATTTTATGATGTCCGTGTGTCCCATAGCTTATGATGCCAGATGTTCACACAGCTTCAAGGAGAGGCCTGGTTTACACAGCACAGAGTAGGAAGCGGATGTCGGAGAGGGTCTTCAGAAAAATTTGTAAAAAAGTGTAAAATTGCCAGTAGAGGACTTCACCCCCCTGCCCCCAACCTCCCACTAATAACAACTTGTGAGAGAAGTCTTATCCTTTTATGCATAAGTGAGGTATGCTTTGAGATACTGCACAAAAGAGTACCATGCTCAACCTAGAACATTTGTTACCTTTCTAAAATTAGTATTTTGTCCAGGCCTTTTTTTTTTTAATTCTGCAAAGTGTTTTGTTTTGTACATAATTGCCTATTGTTAGTCTGGAATTATCATTCTTGTCTGTTATTTTGCTTATAGTAACTGTATTACCTTTGTGTTCCAGGTAATTCAAGACAAATCATGAACTTTTCATCCAGGTTATAGTCAGGCTGTCTTTTGAAATACCCCATCATCTAATCCATTAGTGATTTTCCTCCCTTCATAATCTGGTACCTGCCCCTACTTCCTCCCACCTCTCTCTCCACCCACTGCAGTGGAGACTCGCAGCCTATATTGCCTAAGCACACACCCTCTTCTGCTTCATGTCCTTTAAAAATGCTTTCTAATCATCGAGAATCATTTGGTAGTTTGATAAGCTTCTTTACTCTGCAAAATAAAGTGAAGCAGAAAGTCAAGCAAGTGTCATAGTAACTGTCTGAAGGAACATAACCCAAAGGGATAACTCAAGTGGTTGTAACTGAGTTGGCTTTTGGGAGATAGCATGGGAAGTTTATAGTGATCATCATTTGTCGATCTGTCCTATTTTTCTGGTGCTGGCTTCTTACTGGATAGATACAGACAGATGCTGGATGAATTCTGGTTGCGAAAGTACTGCAGCAAGCATACTGTCTGTCCACCCAAAATGGCACACCATGGTTTAGGACCACGGCTTTCCTCCTTTCTCTGGCCCTCTGATCTGTTCTTGGTCTGTTCCCTTGCTATAGTAGTCTACACATGGGACATTTCTTATATGTACACACACACACACACACACACACACACAAACATATATTAATAACATATAATATATATTATATGTTTAATAGCATGGCAAAGTAAAGTACATAATTCTGGAGAAACAAAGGAAATGATATAATATTCCCCAAAAGCTATCACAGGAGAGCTCTGTCACACTGTTCAAGGACATTCTCACAGTCTGAGAAATTTATCTTTGCTTTCTTTGGACTGGAAATTTCCCTGAATTTCCTTACATCTTTTCTCCATCCATAAGTGTATTCTAAAGGGGCAAAGGGAAAGTGACAATTTAGTACAAACATTCTCATGTGTTTATCCCTGAGATAAAATGAAATTGGGGCTGTGCATTTTAATAAAACTCTGCCTTGACTTAGTAAGAGTGGTGGGAGTAATTATAGCCTACACCAAATGACGAAGAAGTCCTTATGTAAAAGCATTCAGTGCATCTTGTAAACAAACAATACCCTCTGTTTTATTGTAAATGCTTCTGGTGACACTCTCATACCAATCAAATTATATCTCTAACAAATATCACCGCACTGTTTGCCTATGATGATTGAATGCCTTACTTACAAATCGGGCACGGTGTCAGTTTAGAGACACCATTTCTGTAGCATGTGCCCACAAAGAGCAGAGAAATACTTAAAGCACCTATAAGCAAAAGTAATAAAAGTAGCTCTCCCCAGGACGTCCCCACAGCTCTGGCTTTGGGAGAAGTGGCAAAGAGGAAGGCCTAGGATGTTTGGCATGTTAGGATAAGGGTAATAAGAAATGTCCCATGTGTAGACTGCTATAGCAAGGGAACAGACCAAGAAGGGATCAGAGGTCCAGAGAAAGGAGGAAGTCGTGGTCCTGAACCATGGGTGTGTGTGTGTGTGTGTGTGTGTGTGTGTGTGTGTGTGTGTGTATGACTATCTAATGTGAAGTCCTCAGTTGCCCTGGTTGGCATAGGAAATACACAGAGTGTTCTCTGGGCAGTTTGCTCATTTGAAGCTCAAGAACAACAAAGAGACACAGATAAATCACATGAAATCTCATAAATCTCACTTCATTTAGAGGGCACAAGTTCTCTGTTCTTAAGAACAGAGTCTGGCATGCTAGTGTCCTCACACAGGAATTAGAAATCCACCGTTGGTTTTGAGAAACATTTTGTTGCTTCAACTGAATTCCATATATACGTATTTTTGTATGTATGTATATATGTATGTATCATTGTATATATGTATAAAGTGTCTCTCTTTCTTTCTTTCTTTCTTTCTTTCTTTCTTTCTTTCTTTCTTTCTTTCTTTCTTTCTTTCTTTCTTCCTTCTTTCTTTCTTTCTCTATGGTTTTTAGGCTAGGAAGCTCAAGACTACTAAGAGACTATCTCTGTGACTGTCTTCTTGTAGGCAATCCTCCCAGCAGAGTCTCAGGTGTAGGGATGAGCATCAGGTGAAGATAGCACAAGCTTCCCAGAGGGAGCTATGAAGCTCTTCTCTTCCACTCAAGAGGTTGGAGCTTTGGGGATCCAGTCATGTAAGTTTCTCACCTCTCAATAGTTCACATTGAGAATGGAATTTCAACATGAAATTTGACTGGAATGTTCAAACCATTGTGCTAACGTTGTGTCATCTTGAACATAAGAGGCGAGTCAGAACATCACGACTGTCCCCAGCACTTCTCAATAGCTTCAACAGTGAGATAGGGTTAAAAGCTAAATTACTGGGTGTTATGATCAGCTGAGGTTGAGAAATCCTCTGGATCCTCCCACCCCTGACTTCTTCTAATTCCCTACCAAGCAGAGGGACTTTTAAAGGTAAATAACAACTTCCTAAGCACAGTCTTCCTCAGCTAGATTTCAAACTAAAGTCAAGTCTCAGAGAAGTCTCACAATTCAGACAGTTGTCAAAATTGAGACACTTCCAAAGACACTGACTGTTATTCCAAAAACAACTAGCATCCCATACTAAATAGAGTTCTGATCTTCTTTCATCTCTTATAAGTAATAAGGGTGAGAGAGGGATCAAGCATAGATCGGGGGTGTAAGATAAATGGCAAACCCCCACGCCTTCTAGAACACACAGAAAGGAGGCTGTTTATTCCACACAAAATAGTTATAACTCTCATGTATGTTCAGATCTATTTTTCCCCAAAAGATCGGTTAGCATTTTTAGTTTCTGGCAGATAATTAATAGTTTCTTGTCTATATTTCCATTGTCCAAACTAAGCTGCCAGGCAGAATAGAAGAAAAGCACGGGTATATTCAGTATGTTAATTATAAGGTTAGGGCACTAAAAAAAAAAAATGGTATAACCCAAACACATGGCCTTAAAGATTCTGAAATCTGTGCCAAGTGTGAATCACCAAAGGGCATAGTCACTGCAAAACCTCCCTTTAGTGACCATTCCCACCTTATGCAGATATCATTTCTTTGAAGAGATCTTTTCTTGTTTATTTGTTTATTTACTTGTTTATTTATTAATTTATGATTTCAATTGTCTACATAATGTTAGATGAAGTGATTGGGCATAGGTGAGTTGGCTCAGTGATGGGACAAGAAAGGGTTTAATCTTCAAAGATACAATCCACATTTGTTCTCCTGTTCCACATTTATCTCTGTTGCCTTCTCTAATGCACTGGTTTCTTTGCTGTAATACACAACTTCTGTCACCTTTACACTCTTGAGTGCTCCTTAACACACACATGATGGGCCTGGGCTGCATCTGCATTTGTTACCCAGCACTGGGCTTGCATAGAACATCCTCCTAGCTGACATAACTTTAGTTATAGGATATAACATGTAATAGATGTGATTGCTCCAAGTGGCTGGTCTTTGACAAGCCCCAGAGTTGTACTTTGCCAACTGCCTTTTTCTCTAATTTTCTGTCTCTTGTATATTTTAAGATGAAATTTAATCCATTTTTGGTTCATTTGTAATTATAGTAATTCATCAGAACCTTTGTTGTAAGACTCATTTGATGTTCAAGTAGTCTTATGAACTTTTCCACAGCACTTTGAAAATATTATTCCTAGAATCCAGAAGCAGTCTTCTGTCAATTATGAATTTATTTCAACATGACATTGTGTTATTTTAGTCCAAGACCTACATTAGTTAAAAGGCCTACTATGAAACTATTTAGATGATAGTCTGGCTTATGTATTCTACATGGATACACTTAATGAGGAAAGACTGTGTGTACCTTGAAGGCAAAGTCTCACAATATCACCAGTTACAGGGTGATATGGAGTAGGAGCTTCAGGAAGATACTTTCTAAATTATAACAAACAAGAGAATCAGGATGTCAACTATCCTGCTTCTTATATACACATCATTAAAGAGAGCCAGTAGAACTAGCCTGTTGCTAGAGTGGGGTTCTGTGTGGATTGAAGATTTTGGGGATGGAAGTCATTGTAAGTGGAGCTTACCCCAGGGAACTATGTGTAGACAATTGAAATTGGGGTAGACACTCTATTCCAAAAAAATAAGAGAAGTGAGAACAGATTCAATACTCCTTCCTGGACACAGTCAGTTGTGAAATATGAGGCATTACATGAGGTGTTGAGATGTTTGGACTCTCTTTCCTTTAGGTGCAGATAAAAAAATAGCTTTAAGATAAAAACTGGCATCATAAGTCTTGCATGCTTGATGTATAGCATGAACTGAGTTCTCTCCTTCTTGGTCATTGCAGGGGTCCACTCAGTAGTTACTTTGTAGCTCTTTCTCTGGATTTACAATATATAACTTTGTGTGCAAGGTTTCAAGGGCACAGTTGGGGTTTGTGTAGTGACAAGCAGAGGATACTTTGGATACAAAATATATGATTTCCACTAGAACAATATTGCCTAAGTACAGGGCCATAATCATGGGTATAGAAGAATGATCCAGTTATATTATAGTTGACCACAGCAATTGGCCATCCCCAGACTTACATAAGTCCTTACTCAAGGAGAGCTGACATTTGAATACTGTGCAGGGAG
Organism: Mastomys natalensis; assembly: GCA_021653895.1. Classification (NCBI taxonomy): domain Eukaryota; kingdom Metazoa; phylum Chordata; class Mammalia; order Rodentia; family Muridae; genus Mastomys; species Mastomys natalensis. The sequence continues at coordinate 13,392 of JAJTUV010003905.1, read as the reverse complement.
GCACAAGGCTTTCTCTAAAGAATGAAAGCTCCTCTATTTGGTCAGTGTAACAGAGGCATTTGGAGAATGGAGCTACACCTGGAAAAGAAAACAAGAGTCAGAACAGTCCTGTCCTTATCATCAGGATCCTCTTCCTTCTATAAATACCATATGATCCCTAAGTTCTGTCTTTCTTTGATGCCTTCTGGTCCCTAAGGTCTGTAGAGCACCCTGTTCAGTGTCCCACCAAGCACTCACAGTCCATGAGGCTTTATTGACATTCCCTTGTATGGGAAACCAATCTCTTTACTAAAGATGAGTATTTTGTCTCTCCTGATCGTATAATCCAAGACTAGGACTGTATATGAACTGCCTTGGTTCTAACATGTTATCTAATGCAGAACCTTCATTAGTTTATACACAGAGCTCTCTGTTGCTGGCCAGATAACATAAGACAGTCCGAATTGCCACCCTTCCCTGCTGAGAGCTTTTCCAGACACTACTGTATATCATCAAAATGAGGATAATTTGGCAGTGTGGCAGCTATTTGATCTTGTTTGCCCACCTCTTTATCACACACAGAGAATAACAAAAGCTACTCTAATGAAGAACAAAGTTTGCTTAGTGTCTACGTTTTATAAAATTAAGTTCACCTATCCTTCATTCTAGGTAATTTTAAATCCCAATCTGAGGTCTATGATCAATAGTGACTTTTCTTTTTGTTTTATTATTTTATGTAATTTCTACTGCATCTATAACTCTACATACTTTCAATATCAAAGGTTATCTCTTCTTTAAGTGAAACAAAAGGGAAAATGCTGAAGCAAGAAGGCAGAGCTGTCTGCACCAGGCACTGTCTGTAATGTCATTTTGAGGTGGCAAAATGGCTCCATCTAAAAGATCTGGGAAGTTAAGAGAAAACCTTAAAATTTGATTTTTGTTCTTTAGAATATTTCTAATTAAACATAAACACTAGCTATCTTCACAATTCTCTACATGTAAGATAAAACAGTTGAGAATTTTATTTTCCTCATGTCTATCAGATGACCAAAGTCTATTAAGTTTGTGTAATGTACATGGTGTATAAATTGAAAGAGAGAGACAGAGAGAGAGAGAGACAGAGCAACAGAGACAGATATAGATTAATTTTGTGTTTAATTTAATGTGTCTAATTTACATATTTTAGACCTCAGAGCAATGTGAAGTAAAATAAGAAAAATGAGTTCCTTGTCTTTGAATGTTTGTGTTTCCTCATGAGTGTTGCCAACTATTGATTTGTTTATTTTCTTTCTTTATCATGCTGTTAAAGTATCCATTTATTCTTAGAGTCATTTTCTGACATTCCAGGAAAGAGTGTTGTTTCTTCAGGATCTATTATAATGCTAGTGTGAATTTTCTCTTTGAGCCTACTTTGATGTCATAAATAGAGTTTCTAACCCTATCTCCTCTTTTCTAAAAAATTATTTAGTGTGTGTGTGTGTTGTGTGTGTGTGTGTAAGAATGAGGGAGAGGGAGGAAAGGGAGAGGGAAATTATTTTGGTTGCCTGAAATCAGCAACAGTGAGAATACGTTTACAGAAATTGACAAGTGATACCCATCTCTCTTCCTCTTTTACTACCACCTAAATGGGTTGTTAGGCATATGCCTCAGAACACGGCCATATGTGTGGCTCTTCAGGCATCCCTCCACTAGCTGATGACTGGAGAATCTTGGCTTTGGTTTCTTCCATAACACTCTCTTTTCTCCAAGAAACCACCAACTGAGAGCTACAAGGAACGGGCAGGAGATTACAGGAAAGATGCTACATCTTCTTATAGGTCTTTAACTTCTGCTGACATCTTATTGGCTAGAACTTGTCATATGGGTTCTTTAAATAGAAGGAATGTAAAATCCTGAGGGTATCTATCTCTGCTGATAAATTTCATTTTGTCTACGGTCTATTGTGAGAATGGGCTTCCATTTCCTCCTTTTTGTCGCCTCTTCTTTTGCAGATCTATTTCTCTCCTTGCTTTTCAGTCCTAATTTTAATTTATTTCTTTGCTCATTTATTTTCTCACTTTAGTTTTAGAGGTCATGTGTGAGGATTTTAAGGAAAAAGTTTCATTTTAAAATTTTATTTAAATTACATTAAGATTAGATTTTGGTGTATGTGCTTTCATTGTTGCTGCTTGTTTTCTTAAGTATTTTTTGTATAGCACAGAATGGCCTTGAACTCAGGATCTTCCTTCCCAAGGTACTCTAACTTATACATTTTGAAAGATAAAGTTGGAAAGTTGATGAACAAGTTATACTACACAGTTAACTAGTAGTAAATAATTCCTTTGTTCCTGAACTGAAATCTCACTTTAGTTTGGTTTCTTATTACATGTTGTTCAAATTGCATGGGTACAATATGATTTGGAATTTTTATTGTAATTGTCATATGAAATTAGCTTCTAGTCTTCTTCTTCTTCATCCTCCTCTGCTCTACTACTCCCCTCTTCCTCTCTCTCTCTCTCTCTCTTCTCCTCTCTCTCTCTTTCTCTCTCTCTCTTCTTTTTCTCTTTCAACCTTTGCTTTTGTTTAACATCCTTGTCAGATTTTACTTAAAAACTTGAGACAATTAATTGAGAATGATCTCATCTCTTCCTATGCATTACAGAAGTTCAAAAGGCCTGATAAGTGTTTCTTGAACTATCTGACATTACCAAATTTTCTAATATCTTTTATGGTTCTTGATTTACTCATGTTTTTATTCCTTTTTAGTTAAGTTGCTTTAATACTTCTAATTTTATGCAATCATGTATCAAGTTGATATTTCCAAGATCAGTTACACAATATCAGCTATAGAGTAGGAACTGGCTGAGTATTTCCTGAGATAATGCTGAGTTCAATACTTGCTTGTGGTGTGACTTATATAGTTTACAGATCTGTAAAAATTATTAAAATCTCATTCAAGTCAATGAACATTTTCCATGTTTTACCATAACTAAGTTCATTTAAAAGGTTCATTTTAAATGTTAGCCCTGTTATAAATGTTTCAGTCATTTGTAATATATTAACTGAATTTTTTTCAGCTTTGCATTTGTTTTTGTAAGAAGGTTATCCTTTTAATTAACTAATATTTATTTTATTTTTAATGTTTCTGTATTGCTTCTTTTGTTTTCAGATACTGTTATATACAGTGTTTATAGTATTCAGTTACTTAGACAATGTTAACCTACTTTTCAATTCTGATTTCTCCAAAGATTGATTTCAAGAATTAATTAGCCTCAACAGATCTCCGTACTGAAGAAAGTAAGCATTTTAAGCTCTTCTATATCTCTTTCATTTTCCTTTAATGTACAGAGGAATCAGAGCAAATGATCAGCAAGTGTTTCAATAAGTCAACAGTTTAGAATACAGAGGGATGTGGTTAATTAGCCACCATTGAACACCAACTCCTTCCTGCATGCATTCATATGCGGATTGTCTTTGGGTAGATTGTTAGAGTCTCTTCATCTGAGATGGCAAGTCCACTGATATAATACTCACTGTAGTTTCCATCACCCTAAAGGATCCTGTGTGTAATTATGTAATGAATGCTCATGAGAATAGAGACATTTTATTGATAGGACACTAGGAGCTCGAATAATTGGTCACCTCGGTGTCACTGTTGGCTCTTATGCAATATTAATAGTGAATAAAAGATTTTATCTTGCCCAACATTGATTTCATGTCACTTTCACAAACTGTATAAATGAGGAAATTTTGTACATTGTGTAACTATTAATACCTATGATAAAACAAGGCTTTTGGTAAGTCCCTGGAGATGAAACAGTATTCTGCTTAATATATCAGCATTCTCTCCCACATAAGTTACTATTTGCTGCCTGCAGTGTAAAAACAATGTCATTTCTTTGCTTTACTATAGAATTAGAGATGTTTTAGAACTCGGAAGAAGGGCTTTCAGTGTCTCCAAATTCTTAGGAAAACAAGGAAGTCATGAACAAGTCAAGATGGTTGATCATGCTAACTATATAGCTAGCACACAAAGCATTTTAAGTGACACACAACAAACAGTATGTTACAGAGCAGTGGAGAAATAAAGCATGGGGTATGGAATTGATACTTTAGAGGCTTCCTTTAGCATAGTCGTCATAGCAGGTGAAGCTGCACATGAAGGGATTTTAGACACAATCTGAAGCTATTGTTAAACAGCCAAAATTTTGTTATGTTTCTGAGCTTTGAGACCAGAGGCTCACTCTTGCAGGAGCAACTGCCCTTCCATTCTTAGGGTTTGGAGTCTGTGTTAAAACCTATAGACTCTTTTTTGACCCCAGTATGCTGTCTCAGAAATCACACACATTAAACAAAAATGCAAAGTCCCTGGACAAGTAGTGTAGCTCATTTTGAAAATGGAAACAGACTTTCTACCAAGAACCAGAAAAATGTTGAAAGCATGAAACAACAAAAGTCTGTGGTGTGTTTGCAAACCCCAAGACTCTAACCCTGATCTACAGCAGACTGTTTTCTCCTGGCTGACTCTCCTTCCCTTAATTAAGCTAACTGGAAAGGCAAGACTTTCATCAGGGCACAGCAGCGATCTTCCTCTCCAAATCTCCAGCAATAAACATAGACTTTGCCATGGAATTGAACTTGAAATATTAAAGAAAAATGATCACCAGCTTACTGCTGTCACTGATCTCTGTTTTTCTTTCTTTTGTGTCTGATGTTAAGAGGAAAATAATTTCATCTTATGGAAATCTGAGCATGTTTGCATTTTCAGATAATCAGAATTAATGTTAGAGGGCCAAATAGCACTGAGTGGTCCCTATACTTCTCATTTTTAAAGGATTGTGTGATGGCTTCTACTGTATTTGGTAGTTTGGCAGGCTGTCATGGGCCACCTACCTTCAAGCAGCAAAGTTCCTTTTTCTAGAAGGGAAATTTATACACTAGGACTTAATAAATAGGGCATAAGTGAAACAGAGTTCTGAAAATTCCTTTATCTGTTTGGATTTCCCCTCCATGTGTATTTCTTCCTTTTGGTTCCTGGATGGCAGAGCTTCCAGCAAAATAGGAGTGAACCTGCATCTCACAGCTGTTGTAAAGGCAAAGCTGAAGGAGGGAAGGACAGCAATGAATTTTCTTGAAGGCAGGCTAAACCCCAGGAACTGGTTCTGAGACATCATCTGTGAGACTCTTCAGGGAGAAGACCCAGACACAATGGTTATTTGTTATGGGCCAGGCAGTAGTTGACAGGATGTTTGACTTTCCCATAAATTGTTTTGCCAACTGAACACACAGTCTTTGTGATTCATGCATATGAATCTTTTGCTTAAAATCCTTCAGTAGCCTCTCTCATCACCCACAGGGCGAAACCAAAGCCCCCGAATCCCTTGGCACTAGACTCATGGCTTTTCTGGAACTGGGTTCTCATTAGCTGTCCAGCTTTCTTTTCTACTGCCTAGTTCACATGCAACAGACACCGAATGAACTTCCAGTGTCCTGAACACATGGTTCTATTTTATGAACATATACTCCCATCTCCTGAAAACCCTATTTATCTTCATGCATGATCTGGATCTTTGTATCTGGTAGGTGCTCTTTGAAAATGTTTTATAAACTTTATTACATGATCAAATTGCAAATAAATAAACACACAATACATCAAAATTAACAAGACACAAAGTATATGCACTTCCGACTTCCATACACTTAGGCAATGGACATTTGGAATGGACGCTGTGGTACTTCACATTAAATTTAATGCTTTTAGAATTGAATATATTCTACACATTTATCCAGTTTCAAAACAAAACAAAGTCCATGACAAATTCTGAACAAGAAAAGCAATTGGTTTTATATCTTCTTTCATAATTTCCTTCTTTTTTTCCATATTATGCTGTCGGTGTTCACTCTATGAAACAAAGAAATTTCAAAACTTAATGAAAACATCCATAACTCCTCTAGAGACAATAAGGGCTGCATCCTCTGTGCTCTCACATTCTTTAGCCACAATTTACTCCTTGGCTAGCTACTAGGCATGAGATTGCATCTGAGAAATATCTGAGAATTTAGGCCCTAAACTTTAGGGAGATATTGTTGGTTGTCACCTTTGTAAGGTGGTCTTGGTATCTAGAACAGCTATTAGGTAGAGAACACAGTCTGTTAAATATGCTATAAGGCACATGGCATGTCCTACAACAAATGAATATTCAATCCAAAGCATCAATAATGCCTAGTGGGAAAATTGCTTAGCATAATTACATTTTTAGGATAGTCATTTTGAGGTGTGTTTATATCCTCTGCTACACAGCAAGCTTCTTGATGTCAAGGCCTGTATCACTGTTAACAAACCCATTGTTTCGTAAAGTGTCTGGTATTTATGAGATGCTCAGGAAACTTACATGAGATGAGGCATGGAGAAGGGCATTAAATGTATTGCAGAAGTTCTGAGTAATCATTCTCCAAGGAATCATAAAAGTAAAGATGGAGCTTGTTTCTGTGTAGGGCACAGAAGCTTCTGTGTGGAGCACAAGGGACTCTCCATCTATAGCACATCACAGGGGTTTCGTTCTGAATATTCACAATGCCATGAATAGTACCATGTTGGGAAGTACCTTCTCCTTGGGAAAAGTTGCTTCTATAAACTGCCTTTTCTCAAACCCAAATTTACACAGAAGGTTGGCATTCCATTTTTATGCCAACTCTCAAAATGGGCTATTTGTAATTGGCCTTAGCTACAGCATTTTGGAATGCTCCATAAATAGGGCCCATTGGGGAGCTTTGGGTAGTGCTATTTTGATACTTCCTCCATGCCTAGTCACTTGGATTCTAGCCATGTGTCAAGGGAACTATTGGAAAAGGCCACTCAGAATCCTACCCACATGATCTCAGCTCCTCTTTCTTCTTGCTGATAGTATTAGGCTAAAATTGGTCTGGTTTTGACTTTACACACCCCTCTCATTGAATAATTGGATTATGTTTAGAACAAGAACTCTAAACACAAAGGACTGACTGTGAAGCTTGTGTTTCTCAGAAGTCTTAGCAAGACTTCTTGCATTGTAATTTCTCTGTAGAATTTCATTTTGCTTGGAAACACTGGAAGCAAATTATGGTCAGTGTTGGTGTTTTTTATAATGAAAATGTGAGAGATGTGATTTTCATTTAAATTTTTTCTCCCCAGAGTAATTGGGACATTTAGGAGGAATTGTCTTTTCCTGTTACACATTGGAAGGTGAGATTATTCTTACTTAACCAAACAAAAGCATCCATAATTCTGTATGGATCCCTATGAGAATTAAGCTTATTACACATGGGTAACATTTTTCCATCCTTTCCTTGGAGAATTTTACCCAGTAGTTTTGGTGAACTATGAATTTATTACATTGAAGATTATGCATCTGGCTTAATGAAATAATTTGCAAAGCTTAATGAGCATGTTTCACAATAGTTCTTTGCTTTTTAAAAAGAATTAACAAATAATTATTACATAGCATATTGTGCAAATAATAGATGAGGATTCAGAGAAGCATGACTCTTGAAATAGATCCTATTGCCAAGATGCTACCCTAGGGTACAGTAAATCCAAGGTTACAAATGCAAAAGATGTACTTGGACCATGATAAGGACTGATTGAAAGATGTTACTGAGGTTGTAGAGAAAGTTAAAAGAATATAAGTATGATATTAAATCCTTATAGAAGCTTCATCAATAAATAGACTGCATGAATATTTTTTTCCATACTCTTTCAGACTTTCATGGTGTTTTGTTTCTTTCATTTTTCTAATATTATCAGCCTCTGGCAACTAGAGGTCTTGGTCACTCTCTCTATATCTCTAGAGCAGACAGCACATTGTCTGTAATTGAGGAGACTTTAGTAAAAAGGTCAATGAAAAGAAGTGGCAAATGTTTGTGGAGTCCCTCTCATAAATACACTAAGCAAAAATGCCCATTGGCCAGATGGAGCCAGAGGTTGTGGAGGGCTACTGAGAAACAGTATGTTCGGGAGTGAGAAAACGCCTGCATTCATCTCATAAGGGCTGTGGTTGCCTACACAGATCTGGTCAAGATCAAGTTAGGCATCATTCTAGCATGGATGGGGGAGGAGCTAACAAGTCTATGCCACTACATGAAAGCTAATGATAGTTGATTCTGCTGGGAGAAAAAACAGTTTTCTTCAGAGACGTGGCTCCCAGAAGCCTGCATGTCCACACTCCAGTGGTTGACTCTACACTCAGGAGCACATGGGCAGCACGAATTGGACTTAGTGTGCTATATAAATTTAAAGAAAATGAAGAGGACAGGAAGTTGGGAGAGGGAAGTTGGGCAGGGTTTCCAGGAGGAGTTGGAGTCAGAGAAGCAGGGAGTGCGTGTGATCTAAATACATTGTGTACACACCTGCAATTATCAGAGCTAAAAAACAAACAAACTGCAAACTGGACATGAAAGATGTACTGTATTTCTCTGTGTCAAAGGGTGGATCAGTCACATGAAAATCTTGCAATTTGATGCAACACCATTCTCTGTTTTGTTTTATTTTTGCACTACACAAAATTCTAATTGCTTTTGTCTTCATCTGGGATTATAAAGAAGTTGACCTATGCACCTACTTAATATGGTTTATTTGTTTTTATTTTCCCATTCATATCCTTAGATGAATCAACTTAAAATAATTTGAAAAACCACATGTAAATAAAATCAAACTCTGTAAATGCCTTCATCTTCTTCATGGCCTAATTCACAACTTCTTTGGAGCCTGGAAGTTACTCCAGGGCAACTACAACTATTTTGTATTTAATTTCAGTTTGTAGCTCGAGATCATCATTTATGTTCATGACCAGCATTGATTTTACACATAAATTTTACTTGTTTAATTCACTAGTTACTGAGGAGGATGAAGTGGCGGCATCTTAATCTAGGAAAAACATCTCAAATGCTTCTGCACACGTTTTGCATTTGGCATAACCTAAAACACATTTCCTCACACAACTTTTCCCCTTAACTCTTAAGCCCCTGAGTATTTCAATGGAAACCCAAAACTTTTTATCTGGATTCATTTAGACTCTCATTTACTCATCAGAGTGGTGTTTTGTAAGAGATATTTAATATTCTCCAAGAGCCCCCCTTTTTTTTTCCTGCACATTTCAAAGTTTTTCCTGTTGGAAACTCTGTGTTCCAGGCCATAAATTGAGTCTGAATCCAGAAAACAGGAGTTGTGGGAAGCTGTAAATTCCAAATGAGCAGCAAGTGGTACTGATTTTAACTCCTCATTATATGTACAGTGTGGTTACTGAAACAGGCCTGGTTTCCCCAGTAAAGCAGGCTTTGAAAATTGGTGGCAAATTTTGCATCAGGAAAGAGAATTCTTGCTCTTACTGTTTTGGCTGGGGACAATTTTTTTTTTTTTTTTTTTTTTTTTTTTGTCAACAAACAGGTGTCCCTACCAAAGAATCCTCTCTGGGGTAATCTGCTTCCCACAGAGCACCATTCTTCTTGTATGAGCTAAAGACCAAGAAGTTGTCTGTTGTGGTGGCCAAATGATCCTCAGCACACACCATGAGGCTGCCCCAGCAACCATAGTTCCCTCCCCAATGAACTCATGGAAGACAGTTAACTGATGTGTTAAACTTATTTTTACTCTGAATCTTGGAAAGCAATGCTACTGAGATATTTGAAAAGGAAATTTGTTGGAAGGATACCAAAACCATCCTTAGAATTTTAGAGCAAAGTGGAAAATTCAGCATCTTGAGATGCATGGCTAACAGGCTGTTGGAGTTCCCAGGCTGTGAGTATGACACGTTAAGTCAACAACACCGTGAACAGATTGAGCACACACCCAGGTAGTGTCCAAAGGCAAGTGTCATAAGCCAGTAAATCCTGACTAATCTGTTTTTTATTCTTTTCTTCAGTAGAGAGATTGAGGCCTCCTTTTTTTGTTTATTTTAAAATGTTACTTTATTCTTCAGCTATTTGTCAGAGTGTTGACTACCTTGTTATTAGTTATAGATTTCATATTTAAAGCGCAATGCTACCTTCTGTATATAGTCTTGTTTATGATGTCTCCTGAAACTACGAGTTTCTAAAACGATTATACAAGGCTCGTAGCCCATCTTGGTCATGAAAGTCTGATCATGGTTTATAAGAAAGTGAGTCTAAAAATTATCTCCTGACATGAATATTTACAATGGTTAGATTAATTTTTGTGATAAGCATATCTGAATTTTGGAGACACCTAGCTCCAAACAGATTCATTTTTCTTCAATATTTAGTTTCTAAATGAAAATTATTGATTATTGTGTCTCTCCAAATATATGCAGGAAGCATAGTTACTACTCAATTGTACGATAATATAGAAATTGTATAATTACTAATTAAAGCCATATATTTATCTTCTAAAATTTAATAAGATTAATGTAAATATTGTGGCAAAAGGTAATAATATCTAGTGGGAATATGTGAACTGATGTAGTTTAAGTTTTGTGACTTTCTTCTCAGATTTCCAGGTGGCCACATACTGTGTAAGGGTCAGATAAAACTTAGCCCTTGAGCTCAGGCTTTTCAGAAAGCTTGCCCCACATCTGAGAAGCAGCTCTGTTTTGGGGCAGTAAATCAAACCCAGTATCATTGAATGCAGCTCCTCCAGCTAGGCTGTCTGCTGCTGTGCTTGCCAACATGAACCCAAATTGCTCATGTTGGAGTGTCATCACAACACTTATTAAGGTTGAAAATCTTTGAAAGAGGAAAGTCACTATGGTTTTTTCTTTTTCTTCTTCCCCTCCTTGCTGATTTTACTGGGTCAAAGAAAAACCTGTAAACAGAGCTTGCTTTAATCATCTGCCAAACACATGGGCCCAAGAATTTTTTCAAAGGAAGGAAGCCTTGTGAGTAGTCTGAAAGGAGGCTTTACCTACATAGAGCAAAAGCACACTTCAGCAAGTACCCTGTGCATACGTGATACACATGTGCCCTATTAATTATCTTGGAAGAACAGTATCAGAATATATGTTATATAGATTAAATATATAACATTTAATATATTGTCTCATCTACTTAGATTGACATGGGTCAAAAAAGAAATCAGATTGCATTCCAATAAAAGTCTGATCTGGTGATGCCTTAAAATAAGTTTTTAACTGATTATGTTAACATAGAAATTAAGAAAGATCCTATTTATGGCTTAGCAATACTTACAATAAAACAGTAAAATGAAAGGCCCTTCAGAGATACATCACTGTTGCATCCTAATTTAGCAATGAGAGCAAGAATCCCAAAGGATATGCTCATTGGCTGGTAAGTTTAGATGAGAGTCTGATTTCATGCCTTAAATCTTTTCTAGGTCATTAGGGATTGAAGTGTCACTTGTGAACTAAGGATTTATGAAAGCAATTTTCACTTTCACCATCCAAAATCTATACTCTGGGGACTGAGACTTGTGTGTGTGTGTGTGTGTGTGTGTGTATGTGTGTATGTGTGTGTGATGTCTCACAAGACAGACACACAGCTCAAAGAGGGAGGGTAAAAGAGTTTCAGCTGTAAACGGGGTGCAAACTACATGACAATATGCACATCAGGCTCCATCAGTCAGAAGTGTGATGTTAGAACATTTGGATAAGATGAAGTGAATGCATTTGACTGAGTAGAATTTTACACTCATCTGCATATAAGAAGGAAGTAGTTCAGGCTTAAATCCTTCTCTACATTTTGGGAAAAATAACTGCTGCTCAGCATAGTTGGTGGGGAGCTCATCTCTGTAGACAGACAGTCTCTACCTCTTCTTGGAGTAATAGTGAACATTCCTTCAGAGTATGGAAACCTTCCTAAAATCTGTTATTTAAGTCTTTTTGAATGAAACACAGCATAAACTCACTGATACCCAGAGGTTAAGAACAAAGGTTCAGAATATCAATGTGTTCTTACTACTTCTCTTTGGCCTTTTCAAATGGCAATGTGTTTCAGATATCTAGCCTTTTATATAGGTATTTGATTTTTTTAAAATATATTTTAATGAAAATGCAATTACATAATTTCCCTATTCCCTTTCTTTCCTTCAATCCCTCCCAGGTTCTTTCCCTGCCTCCCTCTCAGATTGATGTGCCTGACTTTTATGAGGTTGTCTCTCAACTTCATTAGATAACATCCTGCACTCTGCATTCAGCCACTCCCACTGATATAGACAAATCTGAGCTAAGCAGCATCTCCTTAAATTCCTGTTCACTTATTCAAGAGTGTGTCCTTATTTAGAAAGTGAGTCTTTGAAGATTTGTTTTCTTTGGATATTTTTTTCATTATTTGTTTCTTTGTTTTTTAAGAGGAAGAGAGAAAATGAAATTCGGTGGGTAGGGAGTAGGGGAAGAGTTGAGAGAAGTTCAGAGGTGAAAGGATAAAATATATTGCATGGAGCCTGGTCCTTTTGACTGGGGCAGACACCGAGCTAGTCTGATCCTGTGGAAACACTTGATCCTGAGCCATCCTAGAGGAGCCACTGCACTGAGAGCAGTGGACATCTAGCTGGTCTGCTCCTGTGGAGACACCTTATCCTGAGCCATCTTAGAGGAGCTGCTGCACTCAGAGCAGCAGGATTTCAGAATCCCCAAGGGGGCCTGAGTCCCAGGAGTTCTTCCACACAGGAGCTTAGGATCATAGGAACACAGAGACATCTGGACTCTGAGGAGTTCTGACACAAGCAAGATAACTGGAAAGACAGACTCCAGTCAGACACAGTGAGTGCAGATAACACTAGAGTCAACCAGATGGTGAAAGGCAAGCACAAGAACACAAGCAACAGAAACCAAAGTTACTTGGCATCATCAGAACCCAGTTCTCCCACCATAGCAAGCCCTGGATACCCCATCATACAGGAAAAACAGGATTCAGAATTAAAATCACTTTTCATGATGATGATAGAGGATTTTAAGAAGGACATAAGTAACTCCCTTAAAGAAGTACAGGAGAACACAGGTAAACAGGTAGAAGCTCTTAAAGAGGAAACACAAAAATTCCTTAAAGAATTGCAAGAGAACATAACCAAACAGGTGAAGGGATTGAACAAAACCATCCAGGATCTAAAACTGGAAATAGAAACAATAAAGAAATCTCAAAGGGAGACTACCCTGGAGATAGAAAACGTAGGAAAGAGATCAGGAGTCATAGACACAAGCATTACCAACAGAATACAAGAGATAGAAGAGACAATCTCATGTGCAGAAGATACCATGGAAAACATTGACACAACTGTCAAAGAAAATGCAAAATGCAAAAAGCTCCTAACCCAGAACATCCAGGAAATCCAAGACACAATGAGAAGACCAAACCTAAGAATAATAGGTATAGATAAGAGTGAAAATTCCCAATTTAAAGGGCCAGTAAATATCTTCAACAAAATTATAGAGGAAAATTTCCCTAACCTAAAGAACGAGATGCTCATAAACATATAGGAAGCCTACAGAA
>JAJTUV010003904.1:0-33241 GCA_021653895.1 Mastomys natalensis | reverse complement strand
CCCACCCTTTCCCTCTCCCCCTCCCCCAAGGCAGAAAAATGCTCACCACAGCTTCTGGAGTCTGCATGTCTGGTGCCTCAGGCCTTCCCCCAGGAGCCACAGCCTCTGTCTCCCAAGTCATTGAAGCTCGGGTCCAGCTCTCGGAGGCTTGTGTTGACCTGGAGCACACTGGCAATCCCTGCGCACGCGTCTGAGCCCAGTCGACAAATGCCCAACCTAGAGGTAGGAATGGCCAAGCTGAGTTTGCCCTATGCCTTTTGGTAATGTCACCAGGGCTGGGATAAAAGTGCCAAAAATTTGTATGCTGGGTGCGGGGATATGGCTTTGCCTACTTTTGAAAGAGAAAAGAGAAGGCAGAGAGGAAGATAGGTAGGACAGAAAGCAAGGGCCCAGGTAGAATGAAAAATACTCAGAAAAATACAAAATAAATAAGAACAGGAGAAGGACTGGAGATATAGCTCAGCACTAACAAGCATTGGTCTGATGACCAGCACCCATGTGATAGCTCACAACTGACAGTAACTCCAGTCCCAGGGAGTCTAAATCCCTCTTCTAGCCTCTGTGGGTACTAGGCATGCGTGTGGCCATACACCTACATATGGCCAATAAGCCATATATGTAGTTTTAAAAAAAATTATTAAAAAAAAAAAAAAGGAAAAGTGGGATGGTGTTCATTTGATAGAGTACTTGCCTAACATGCACCCTGGAATCCATCCCTAGTATTTGGGGTGTGGTATTTCCTGTCTGTGGTCATTATACTTGGGAAATCAAGTATATAGGAGTTCAAGGTTGACCTGCACTGCAGGGCAAGTAGCCTGAGTTACCTCGAACCCTGTCTCCAAAACCAAAACGAAACAGAAAAGTAGAGGGGGCTTCCTGATACAGAGATGGTGAAGAATACTTGCTGCTGCTGCTTCTTCTTCTTCTTCTTCTTCTTCTTCTTCTTCTTCTTCTTCTTCTTCTTCTTCTTCTTCTTTTTTTGGTTTTTCGAGACAACGGTTTTCTCTGCGTAGTCTTGGCTGTCCTGGAACTCACTCTGTAGACCAGGCTGGCCTCGAACTCAGAAATCCACCTGCCTCTACTTGCTTCTTTTTTTTTTTTTTTTTTCCTTTTTTCTTTTTTTGGTTTTTCGAGACAGGGTTTCTCTGTGTAGCCCTGGCTGTCCTGGAACTCACTCTGTAGACCAGGCTGGCCTGGAACTCAGAAATCCACCTGCCTCTGCCTCCCAAGTGCTGGGATTAAAGGCGTGCGCCACCACCGCCCGCCCGGCTACTTGCTTCTTTTATAAAGAGCCCCAGTTTGGTTCTTAGCACCCATGCTGGGCAAGCAGCAGCACAGAGGATGTGAGATCATCTGGCTCTGAGCACAGATGCAAACATGTGGCACATACTCACATAGGCACAAGAGTAAAAATATCTGTAAAAAAATTTCTTTTTGGAGGGCTGGAGAGATGGCTCAGAGGTTAAGAGTACTGACTGCTCTTCCAGAGGTCCTGAGTTCAATTCCCAACAACCGCATGGTGACTCACAACCATCTGTAATGGGATCTGATGCCCTCTTCTGGTGTGTCTGAGGACAGCTACAGTGTGTTCATATACATAAAATAAATAATTCTTTTGTTGTTTGTTTGTTTTTTGAGACACGGTTTCTCTGTGTAGTCCTGGCTGTCCTGGAATTCACTCTGTAGACAAGGCTGGCCTCAAACTCAGAAATCTGCTACCTCTGCCTGTTCTGTTTTTTTTTCCTGCTTCAGACTCCGCTTTGGGTTCCCTCAATAATGAATGAACTATAACCAGAAAGATAAAATAAACCCTTGCCTTCCAAAGTCACGTTGGTCATGATGTTTATGGCAGTAACAGAAAACAAACTAGAGCAGACGGTACATTTTGGTCAGGGGTGTTTGTTCTGAGACCTGAAGGGTTAGCCAATCTTCCCTGGAAATGAGGTAGACAGGAGGGCAGAAGGGCAATTTCAGGGAATGTCAGTGGTTTGCATAAAGAAAGGTCCTGTACCAAGAAATCTTGAAAGATGCCGCCGTCTGTAGAGCTTGTGAGGAAATGGGAGGTACCATGACCTCAGTGCCAGAGACGGGAGAACTAGGCTGATCACACTCACCGGAGGGTCTGGAGTTTGCAGTCTGGATGCCTGAGGCCCTCACACAGCAGAAGCACCCCAGAATCCCCAAGGTCATTCAATCCTAGGTCCAGCTCCATCAGGCTCTGGTTCATTTTGAGAGTAGAGGCCAGATCTTCACAGGAAGCTGGTCCAAGGTGGCAGATCTTCAGCCTGCAGGACACCCAGCTCCGTAAGCATGATGCGAGCCTCCTGGGTGGGCACTAAACTTATCTCCTGTCCTATTTTCAGACTTAAACGTCCTCAGCAAGCTGTGTGGCACATACCTGTGACACCCACCGGCATTTAGTAGACAGAGGCAGGAGGATGCTCCATTAGAGACTAGCCTGGGTACATAGTTAAGACTCCCTCTCAAAAAGCCAGGAGCAAGGGGTGTAGCTCAGTAGTAGGACACTTGTTTGGTACATGCAAAGTTCTGGGTTTGATTCCCAGACCCACCAAAAAACCAAACGAACAAACAAACGGAAACACAACAACAACAACAAATCCAACCAAAACAAAAACCCAAGGAAAACACAAAAACAAAAACTAATGATATTACAAAAACAAAAAATAATGATATTACATGTATCAGACTCTCTCTCTCTCTCTCTCTCTCTCTCTCTCTCTATATATATATATATATATATATATATATATGTGTGTGTGTGTGTGTGTGTGTGTGTGTGTGTGTGTGTGTATGGATTTTTTTCAAATTATACTTAAAAATATTTTGTGATATCAAATGTGGTAGTGCACACACACCTTTAATCCTAAATCCTAGCACACAGAAATCAGAGGCAGATGCAATCCCTGTTGAGCTCAAGGCCAACCTAGTCTATATATCAAATTTTAGGTTAGTCAAAGATACAAAATGAGACCCTGTCTCAAAAAATATTTTGTGAGCCGGGCAGTGGTGGCGCACGCCTTTAATCCCAGCACTTGGGAGGCAGAGGCAGGTGGATTTCTGAGTTCGAGGCCAGCCTGGTCTACAGAGTGAGCTCCAGGACAGCTGGGCTACACAGAGAAACCCTGTCTCGAAAAACCAAAAAAAAAAAAAAAATATTTTGTGGATATATGTGTGTAGATGCCCACAGCAACAAGTACTCTTAACTACTGAGCCATGTCTCTAGCCCTTGAAGTTTGTATTTTTTGTTTGTTTGTTGTTTGTTTGATGCAGGAACCCATTGTGGGCAGAGTTGCAGGACAACTTGCAAGAATCATCTTTCTCCTTGCACAGTATGGACCTCTGTCACTAAACTCAGGTTGACAGGCTTGGTGACAGGTCCCTTTACCCTGAACCACCTCATCAGCTCCTACAGATAGTTTTTTTTTAGTAAGACTTGTTTTTATTGGATAAAACAAATAAGACTGGCATATGCCTTGTGTCTTTGATGCCAACACTTTGGGGTTATGTCTGTGAAGATCAGGTTTCTATTTCCTCAGTAATAGTCCAGGCCATTGAATTTAGGTTAAGAGGCTTCACAGCAAGGGCTTTTACCTGCTGAGCCATCCTTCTGGCCCCTGCTGTCAAATATTATTATTATTTTTATTTTAAAAATTTTTATTTTATGGGGCTAGAGAGATGGCTTCGAGGCTAAGAGCACTGGCTGCTCTTCCAGTTCCAAGATCCCCTGGGACTGGCTGTACCGAAGTTGTGACTGCTATGTGGGTGCTGGGAACTGACCCAAGGTCCTTTTGTGAAACCAACAAGGGTTCTGAATCTCTGAGCCACCTTTTCAGTCCCCTTTTATTTCAGGCTTGAGTAAGTAAGGGCCTGGAAACACCCCATTGGCAACAGCCCTGCCTCAGCACTGAGCGCTGGGATGAAGTCTAACACCTGATTTATTTGTCTACTTTGATTCATTGCAGACAGACCTGCCCTCTGAGTTGGCCCCAGAAGAACTCACCACAAGGTCCGCAGCCTGCACACTGGGTGCCTCAGCCCTTGACACAGTAACGTCAGCCCCAAATCCTCCAAGGGGTTTCCTGTCAGATCCAGTTCTACCAGATGTGAGTTGCTGCTGAGAACAGAGGCCAACAATCGGCCAGCTGCAGCCTCCAGCAGACATTTCCTCAGCCTAGGAGGGAGAAGGTGAAGAGGCCGTCATGTTCTGTGTAGTCACCCATCATGAAGCTATGTAGTTTTTTTCTCTTCCCTATGTAGTTGGGTTGGGCTGATTTGGTTGGTTGGTTGGTTGGTTGGTTTTGTTTATTGAGACAGTCTAAGTAGACCAGGCTAGCCTTGAACTCATAGAGATCCACCTGCCTCTACCTCCCAAGTGCTAGGATTAAAGGTATGTGCCACCACACCAGGCTCAAATAATTTTTAAAGAATCTATTGGCACTGGGTATGATCATGTACCCCTTTAATTTTAGCACTGGGGAGTCGGAGGCACACAAGCCTCTATAAGTTCAAAGTCAGCCTGGTCTACACAGCAAGTGCAAATCTGGAAGGGCTACACAGTGAGACCCTGTCTCAAAAGTTCAAAACTGAAGACAAAAACAAAAACAAACAAACAAACAAACAGAAATCTATTTTTAAAAAATGAACCTTTTGGGGATAGTAAGGAAAAGTGGGCTGTGTTTGATCTGTGCATGTGATATACATACCGAAATATCACACGGAAGGCACACTCCCAGCATACAGATAACAGAATGGGGAGTTCAAGACCAGCCTGTGCTATATAGCCAGTTTGAGGCCAGCCTGGGCTACCTGAAACCCTGTCTTAATAAATGGAGAGAGAAAGAACAGGGGTAGAGGTGGGGGAAGAGACAACGAATCTCAGTAATATATATGATTAATATATGCTAATAGGATTTAAAGAGGAGGGGGAGGAGCAGAAGGAGGACAAACCGAAGGAGGGTGGGGAGGAGCAGGAGCAGAAGGAGAAGCACGCTTAGTGCAGACCCACTCACTGGATCATCTGCAGCCTACACCTGGGGTGCCGCAGCCCCTCACAGAGCAGTTCCAGGCCTAGCACCCCAAGGCTGTTGCCACTGAGGTCCAGCCTGATTAAATTCCTATTGGCGATGACCGCTGCTGCGAGGTCCTGGCAGGCTGATGTGGAGATCTGACACCTCTTCAGCCTTAGGGAGAAAGGAAGGCAGAAGAAAGTCATTCACCCAGTGGCTGTTCTGGAATATTCTCTGCTTTATATTTGTCTCTCTTTTTAAAGGTTACATGTGCCTCTCCATCCCCCCTTTATATTTTGTTTGGATCTTTCTCTCTCTCTCTCTCTCTCTCTCTCTCTCTCTCTCTCTCTCTCTCTCTCTCTCTCTCTCTTCCTTTCTTTCTTTTTCCTTGAGACAGGATTTCTCTGTGTAGCCCTGGCTGTCCTAGAACTTGCTATGCAGAGAAAACTTGCCTCGACCTCAAACTCTATAGATTACCTGGCTCTGCCTCCCAAGTCGGGGGTGGGGGGTGTGGAGGGATTAAAGGCATGTACCACTACACCTGGGTTGTTTCTCCCCTTTTTTTTTTTTTTTTTTTTTTTTTTTTTTATAGGAACGAGCGTCTTGTTTCTCCCCTTTTATCTGATATAAAATAAAGGAGAAGTTCCCAGCTCAGTGTCAGATACATTAAATTGCACATTTGTAGTCCTGGGTTTCTGTCCTGAGGACAAAGAAAAATATATGATAGCTACTAAGGCTTGGGTGGTAGTGGTCTAGTATGGAGTTTTTTTGAATTAAAATAAAAAATGCTATAGGGGCTAGATACATGGCTTAGTGTGTAAAGTGAAGACCTGGGTTTTATTCCCAGGGAAAATCTAGAAGTGGCTCAGTCGTAGAGCCCCCGAGTAGAATCACCCAGTGAGAGGTTGTGGTGTGACTCCATGGTAGAGCTCCTGCCTAGAATTGCCCAGTAGTGGGGCCTGGAGTATGACTCAGTGGTAGAGCCCTTTCACAGAGGAGGCGGAGGCAAGTGGATTCCAGGAGTAAGCTCCAGGCTCAGTTTTAAGAGCTTGCTTCAAAATATAAGGATGTAGGGCTGGAGAAAAGACTCATTGGTTAAGAGCACATACTGCTCTTGCACAGGACACAAGTTCTATTCCCAGTACCCATGGCAGGCAGCTCACAAGTGCTTGTAAGTCTAGTTCCAGGTGATCTAATGTCTGTCTGTGCTCTTCATATACAGACATACATATAAATAAATAATAATAATAATAATAATAGTAAATGTTTTAAAGGCTGTAATCCTAGCACAGAATCACACACCTTTAATCCCAGCACTATGGAAAGATGGGGGTGAGGCAGGGGAAGACAGGAAGACCTCTTGAGTGGAGGCCCCGCTGGCTTATATAGAGAGGTCCAGAGCAGCCAGGCTGCAGAGCAAAACCCTGCTTTGAGCCGGGTGGTGGTGGCGCACACCTTTAATCCTAGCACTTGGGAGGCAGAGGCAGGCGGATTTCTGAGTTCGAGGCCAGCCTGGTCTACAGAGTGAGTTCCAGGACAGCCCGAGCTACACAGAGAAACCCTGTCTCGAAAAACCAAAAAAAAAAAAAAAAAAAAAAAACCCTGCTTTGTTTTGTTTTTTGTTTAAGTGGAAGAAGAAGCCAGGCGGTGGTGGCACAAGCCTTTAATCCCAGCACTTGGGAGGCAGAGGCAGACGGATTTCTGAGTTTGAGGCCAGCCTGGTCTACAGAGTGAGTTCCAGGACAGCCAGGGCTACACAGAGAAACCCTGTCTCAAAAAACCAAAAAAAAAAAGTAGATGAAGAGACTTCCCTACTGTGGCACACTGCCATAGGAGTCATGGCAAACAGACATCACCCTGTGTCTTCTTCTTTTTTCTTTCTTTTTTTTTTTTGTTTTTTTTTTTTGTTTTTTTTTTTTTGAGACAGGGTTTCTCTGTATAGCCCTGGCTGTCCTGGAACTCACTCTGTAGACCAGACTGGCCTCGAACTCAGAAATCCGCCTGCCTCTGCCTCCCAAGTGCTGGGATTAAAGGCGTACGCCACCACCGCCCGGCCTTCTTTTTTTCTTTTTAGGTTTTTTGAGACAGGGTTTCTCTGTGTAGCCCTGGCTGTCCTGGAACTCACTCTGTAGACCAGGCTGGCCTCGAACTCAAAAATCCACCTGCCTCCAAGTGCTGGGATTAAAGGCATTCGCCACCACTGCCACTGCCAGCCTGTATGTTCTTAGATGTGCCTTATAGGAGACGGTGGTGTGGACCATGAGAAACTCATGCTGCAGCTGGGACTCACCTCAGGTTCTGAAGCTTGCAGTTGGCATGTCGGAGGCCTTGACAGAGCAGCCGCACACCCTGGCTGCCCAAGGCATTGCGGTACAAGGCCAGCTCAATCAGGTTTGAGTTGGTGCAGACAGCTGCTGAAAGGTACGCGCTGTAGATGTCAGGAAGTATGTCCCTTTCCTGTCTGTGTAAAGGCCAACATGTAGTTTAGTAGTCCATGTAATCATTATGGCTGACATAAGTATTCCATTTAACAACTCAGGAAGCATCTTAGCCTCTTTATATAATGTTTTTTTTCCCCTTGCTATTTCCAAGTTTATCTCAAACTCCAAGACTCTTAGATTATTCTTGTGTGTGTGTGTGTTTTGATGAGAGTGGGGGTGTCTGCATGTAGCCCCTGAACTTGTCGTGTACCTTAAACTCCTGATCTTCTGTCCTTTACCTCTCAGTTTCTGGGATTACAGCAGTGTGAGATACCATGCTTGACTTCAGACAGACAGTTCTTTATTTTGTCCTTTTTTCTTACCTCCCTACCCTGTGTGTGTGTGTGTGTGTGTGTGTGTGTGTGTGTGTGTGTGTCTGTTTTGTTTTGAAGCAGGGTCTCACAGTTTAGCTCTGGCTGTCCTAGAATTCACTGTGTAGACCAGGTTGGCCTTGAACTCACTGAGTGAGATCTGCCAGCCTTTGCTTCCTGAATACTAGGAACAAAAGCACGTGCCCTTATGACACCTAGTGGTAGGGTCCAAAAATCCAAAATGACCCAAGCAGGCACAAGAATCCAGCAAAGCAAGATCTTTATTTAAATTAGGCAACAAAACTGACTAGCCAGGGAGAACAGCACAGACTTAGAAGCTGACTTTGAATGTTTATCTTAGTAAGTATTTATTTTATTTTTTTTATTTTTTTTGTTTTTCGGGGTAGGGTTTCTCTGTGTAGCCCTGGCTGTCCTGGAACTCACTCTGTAGACCAGGCTGGCCTCAAACTTAGAAATCCACCTGCCTCTGCCTCCCAAGTGCTGGGATTAAAGGCATGTGCCACCACTGCCCAGCGTAAGTATTTTTTTTTAAAGATTTTTTTGAGACAGGGTTTCTCTGTGTAGCCCTGGCTTTGTCCTGGAACTCACTCTGTAGACCAGGCTGGCCTCAAACTTAGAAATCTGCCTGCCTCTGCCTCCCAGGTGCTGGGATTAAAGGCGTGCCACCACCGCCCGGCTTAAGATTTTATTTATTTATTTATGTATATGAGTACACTGTAAGTTGTCTTCAGACACACCAGTAGAGGGCATTAGATCCCATTACAGATGATTGTGAGCCAACATGTGGTTGACGGGAATTGAACTCAAGATCTGTAGAAGAGCAGTCAGTGCTCTTAACCGCTGAGCCATCTCTCCGCCCCTTAGTAAACATAACAATTTTTTTTTTTTTTTTTTTTTGGTACTCAGGCCACTATTGATCAGTCAGGGCCACAGAACAGACTCAGGCACTGAACTGCATAACCTTGAGCCAGAGTGCTACAGAGTTTTTAAGCTCTCAAACCACAAATATCTGTGCTAATTTATCCCACCAATTGGGATTTAGGGATGGGGAATTTGTGGTACACTTATCCTGTTCCCATTGGTTGGGTTATCATTCAACTGTGGGAGGCGACTTGCCTAGCATTCATGTTTTAATTTGCCAACCAGGATTCTCATTCTCTCTCTGTCTCTGTCTCTCTGTCTCTGTCTCTCTCTCTTTCTCTCTCTGCCAATCAGGATGCCAGTTACCCAGGGAGGTCTTGGTAACTTAAACTTTATTTGACCCATATTCAAAATAGAAGTTTTATCCAAAATGGCTTCAGTTTGGTTCCTTCTTATACTGGATTGCTTTGGTTTTCAAGACAGGTTTTCTCTGTATAGCCCTGACTATTCTGGAACTCTCTTTCTGTAGAGTTGGCTAGCCTCAAACTCAGCAATTCTCTTGCCTCTGCCTCTGGGGTGCTAGAATTAAAGTCATGCACCACAATGCCCTGCTGAAATTATTATTATTATTATCATTATTATCTTTCTTCTTTTTTGAGACAGAGTTTCTCTGTAGAACTCACTCTGTAGATAAAGCTGGGCTAGAAATAGACCTGTTTCTACCTCCTGAGTGCTGAGATTAAAGGTGTACCACTAACACCCCACCTGAAAAGGTTTTTTTGTTTTTTTTTGTTGCTGTTGTTGTTTTGTTTTTTTCGAGACAGGGTTTCTCTGTGTAGCCTAGGCTGTCCTGGAACTCACTCTGTAGACGAGGCTGACCTTGAACTCAGAAATCTGCCTGCCTCTGCCTCCCAAGTGCTGGGATTAAAGGCATGCACCACCACTGCCCAGCTTTAATTTTCTTTATTAAACATTTATGCTGGGCGGTGGTGGCGCACGCCTTTAATCCCAGCACTTGGGAGGCAGAGGCAGGCGGATTTCTGAGTTCGAGGCCAGCCTGGTCTACAGAGTGAGTTCCAGGACAGCCAAGGCTATACAGAGAAACCCTGTCTCGAAAAACCAAAAAAAAAAAAAAAAAAAAAAAAACCATTTATTTATTTATTATGTATACAGCAGTCTGCCTACCCATATGTCTGTAGGCCAGAAGAGGACAACCAGATCTCATTGTAGGTGGTTATGAACCACCCACTATGTGGTTGCTGGGAATTGAACTCAGAACCTCTGGAAGAACAGCCAATCTTAACTTCTGAGCCATCCATCTCTCCAGCCCTGAAAAGGTTTGTTGTAACAGATTCTTCCTCTGGTGAGCTCCGGTTTAGTACCAGTGAATATTGTTTAAGCAAATGTCCCTGCTCTTGCACTATTGGTATTTTTCTTTCTATACAGACTACCCTGTATGTTTTGGAGACCACCTTGTATTGCTGTTTGCATCCTACTGAGTATTTAGAGACTGTCTTAATGTTTTCCTGGAACCACCCTGCCTATGTAGGCCTATTCTCAGCATCTCCGCTTATTGCCACTAGGTGTCAGTAGCACCATCCAGCTTCCCATTGTGACAACAAAAACATTTCCACAGATTTTCTGGATTATCTGTCTGGAAGGCCAGAGTGAGACAACAAAACCCTTGGCTGGTGGTTCTGGTGATTCACATTTGTAATCCCAACACCTGAGAGACTGAGGCAGGAGGATTGATAGTGAGGCCCTGTCAAAACAAGCTAGGCATTGTGGGGCATTCCTGTAGTCCCATACTTGCAAGGTGAGGGTTGGAGGATCAAGGGTTCGATTATCAATTTATCAGCCTAAGCTACACAGTGAGTTGGAGGCAAACTTGAGCCACACAAGACCCTATCTCAGAAAACAAAAGCAGGCCAGTGAGACAGCACAGCAGGAATAAAGCAGAAAACCCACTTCCAATTTTTTTATTTTATTTATTGTCTTTTGTTTTGTTTTGTTTTTCGAGACAGGGTTTCTCTGTGTAGCCCTAGCTGTCCTGGAACTCACTCTGTAGACCAGGCTGGCCTCGAACTCAGAAATCCGCCTGCCTCTGCCTCCCAAGTGCTGGGATTAAAGGCGTGCGCCACCACCGCCCGGCTGTCTTTTTGCTTTTTTTGAGACAAGTTTTCTCTGTGTGTGGCCCCAGAACTGTCTGTCCTAGAACTCTGTAGACCAGATTGGCCTCTAACTCACAAAGATCCTCTTGCCTCTTCCCAGCACCCCCATTCCCCGCCCCCCATCCCCATGGTAAAAGTGGGGACATACAGACACACAGAGATACATAGAGAGACAGAGAAACACACACACACACACACACAAGAGAGAGAGAGAGAGAGAGAGAGAGAGAGAGAGAGAGAGAGAGAGACTGACAGACAGACAGACATGGAAAGAGACATAGAGACAAGGAGACAGACACAGAAAGAAAACACGGAGACACACGTAGAGTCAGACACAGACATACAGAGAGACCTAGGCATGCATATACACAGAGACAGAGTCACGCAGAGAGAAAGAGGCACACACAGATACTAAAACTGAATAAAATAAAATGTAAGGTTAGCGGGATGGCTCAGTTGGGTAAAGATTCTTGCCAACGAGCCTCATGACCTGAGCTCAATCCCTAAGACTCACAAATTGTCCCTGACCTGAATCCACATGCCATGACACAGCACCCATACACATGCATACAAAATAAAATGAATGTAATAAAAGCTTTAAAATAAAACAAAAATTTAAATCCCCAAACCACTGAGATATGGCTTAGTTGTTAAGAACTCTTCTAGAAGCCGGGCAGTGGTGGCACACGCCTTTAATCCCAGCACTTGGGAGGCAGAGGCAGGCGGATTTCTGAGTTCCAGGCCAGCCTGGTCTACAGAGTGAGTTCCAGGACAGCCAGGGTTACACAGAGAAACCCTGTCTTGAAAAACCGAAAAAAAAAAAAAAAAAAAAAAAAAAAGAGGGCCTGAGTTCAGTTTCCAGCACCCACATCAGCTCACAACTGCCTCTAACTCCAGTTCCTGGGGACCCAACGTCCTCTTCTGACACTTATACTCATATACACACACACATACACGCACACACACACAAAATTAAAAGTAAGAAAATGACTGGAGAGATGACTCAGTGGTTAAGAGAGCTTGTTTTTTGCTCTCCCACAGGACCTAAACCCGTTCCCAGCACTCATGTGACTCATAATGGTGACTCATAATGGTTGTAGCTCTAGGGGATCTGTTGCCCTCTTCTGGCTTGCTTGAGTACCTACATATACCACACACACACACACACACACACACACACACACAGAGAGGCATATATACAAATTTAAAAATATTTTTAATGAAAATGTTTTTTAAAAATCTCCCAAGCAATGCTAGGCAGTGGTGGTACACACCTTTAATCCCAGGGAGGCAGAGGCAGGTGGAACTCTGTGAGTTCAGGTCTAGCCTGGTTTTCAGAGATAGATGGATAGATAGATGATAGATAGATAGATAGATAGATAGATAGATAGATAGATAGATATCCTCAAGCAAAACAAAAGCTCCTACCCCCTCCCCAAATCACCTCAGTTGAAAAGCACAGACTGAAGGCATTAACTTGGGGCACTGTTCCCCAAGAGCACTTACGAGTGTGCGGACTGAGTCTGGGCTCCGGAAGGTTCTGGTGGGTCATCCTCTGTGCCTGTACTATAGGCACTCCCATACAAATGAAGCACCTCTGTGCTTCTGCAGTACCTCACACAAAACGAGCAGACCATGTGCTCCATCTTTGTTGAGATGTTTCTGACTACAACCACTTGAAAGTGGCTCAGGGCCTGCTGGATGAAGTCCTCCTCCTGAATCTCATACAAGCAGCTGAGTAGCTCCAGGGAGCCATGCTGCAGGGTGGAGCCTTCACTTTGAGCCTTGTTTTGGATCCACGCCAACGCTTCCTCCTTGACCTGAGGGGAGATGGTCCAGCCGAGATTCCTCTCGAGGTAGCATCTCATCTCTTCATTGAGGAGGCCAAACAGGAAGCGGACCGTGAGGGCCAAGAAGTTCCTTTCCGAGAAACCATACTCAGCCAGCACTCTCCTTACCGCCTCTCTGCCATGCAGTGCACAGTACATGGCTGCGAAGAATTCCTGGAAACTCAGGTGGATGAAGCTGTAGAATTTCTCACACTTGATGCCCTTCTGGAATATGTTCATGTTGAGGAAAGTGGAGACATCTGCTCCATCTAGGTTGTGTTTCCCAAGATCCTGTTCGTCAAATAGAATCTTCTGATTCCAGAGACCCTCTGCAGCCAGAGAGACCAGGCCTCTCTGGTTGGCTGGAACTTTGAAAGTTGGGGTTCCTGGCTTGGGCTGCATCAAGCTCAGAAGGTAGAACATATAAACCGCTGTGGTGGTCCTAGATGTTTGTCTTAAAAGCTCCCCACTTTCCAGCTGCTGCTTTAAGCAGGTGCAGACCACCCAAGCCACCATGGGAACAAAGCACATGGTAAAGAGGGGCTCATAGTCCATCATGAAGCTGAACACTTGGCTTGCTTGTCCAGTGTTGTGGAAATATCTGTAGAAATACTCCTTCCTCTCTGCTTCGGAGAAGCCTAGGATCTCCACGTGCCTGGGGTGTTCCAGCAAGCCGTGCAGCTTCTCCAGTGCACAGGGTCGTGTGGTGATGAGCAAAGAGAGCTGGGGGAGAAGCAACCTCCGAATCAGACTTCCAAAGAGGAGTTCAGTGGGTCGTTTCTCCTCCCAGCAGAGGCACCAGGGGCCCTGAGCATCATGGAAAGAAGGATGGAGCTTATCGAAGCCATCAATGATGAGTAGGAGACGATCAGGAGCTTGGATGAGGTCCTCCAGGGGTGCACCACGCTCTGGCCAGCAGCTGGAGATGAGGTCATGTACGCTGCACTGGGTGTGGCTTCTGTTCAACTCCCTGCAGCTGATATAGAAGACAAAATCGAACCGGCCTTGGAAGAGCCTCCCATCGGCCCAGTCCAACATCACTTTGTGGGCCAGCATGGACTTCCCTATCCCTGCTGCCCCTTGTAATACCACCGTGCGTGGTGGCTCAGGGCGTTCTTCGTCTGGCTCAAAGAGGGTCTCCATTTGGATAGGGCTAGCCTGGTGGCTCCTGGTTCTGGAGTGTCCCCACCCTATATCCAGAAGTTTTTCCTGTGCCCAGATAGGATTTGCGTGTTCCTTTACTAGGAGAAGCCGAGTGTAACGATGGCTCAGGTTCACACATTCGCCTAGTCGTGCATTGCGGTCTTCCATTAGCCGGAATTTTCTTCGGACATAGTCTTTATAGGTTGTCTGGGGATCTAGCAGAGAGAAAGGAAAGGTCAGTGTCACAGCCATTGGCCACTTTTTGAAAAAAGATTTTATATTTAATTTAATTTGCACTTTTTTAGTGCATATGAGTGTTTTATTCAAATACCTGCAGAGGCCAAAGGCATTGGACCCTGGGACGGAAGTTACAGACTTGCTATGTGGGTGCTGATAATGAAACTCAGATCCTCTGGAACTTAACTGCTCTTAACTGCTGAATCATCTCTCCAGCCCCTGTTTTTATTTTTGAGCTATGTGTATGTGCACATGCACACAGAGTACCCAGAGAGGCCAGCAAAGGGTTTTGAATCTCTGGCACTGGAGTTAAGGGTTGTCGGGAACTGCTGGGATAGCCAGAGATATACAGAGAAACCCTGTCTCGAAAAACCAAAAATAAATAAATAAATACCATTTCTGGCTGGGCATGATATCAAATGCCTTAATCCCAGTATCTCTGTGAGTTTAAGGCCAGCCTGATCTATATAGTGAGTTCCAGGATAGCCAAGGTTATGTAGAAAGACCCCCACCACAAAAAATGTATATAATATAATAAATATAATATTGTATGTTAAATATTACATATTACAAGGAGGATATATATATATATATATATATATACACATATACACGTATATATGTATATATATACGTATACACACATATGTATATATGTATATATATATATTTATATGCTATTTCTATTCTATCTGCTTTCAGCTGGGATATTGCTCATGTGCAGCTAGTACATCCTAATAGGTACAAGGCTCATAGCTCACCTTTTCTTGGAGCATCGGGAGAAACATCCAAAAGGCATGTTGATTGGCTCTCAAGGGAGCATAGACCATTATCCCGAGTGACTGCAAGAGACATTTGAGAGGTCAGCTAGTAATCAATAGTACTATATTTTCTTCTTCTTCTTCTTCTTTTTTTTTTATTGCTGGGCAGCATCAAATCCAAGGCCTTGAGCATGCTGGGCAAGCACTGAGCTAAACTTCCAGCCCTGATATTCATTATTGTTACATCAAAGTGTGGCTTGTAGCTCCTGCTCACCCATGCTAGAATATCCAGCACTCGCCTCATTGCATTGTGTTAGAAATGGATAGTCTGATGGTCCAGGGGAGAACAACACACGGAAGACAAATAACGCAATTTCACACACCTGGTGATGAGAGGTACGCCTGAAGTCAAGCAATGAGGAAATGGAGTTGTATCTGGGGTAACATGTTTTTGGAGGTGGCTAGGAAAGAATTTTCTTTAATACGCATAAATATAACATACAAATAAATACATACAGAGAGAGAGGAAAGAAAGAAAGAAAAGAAAGAAAGAAAGAAAGAAAAAAGAAAGAAAGAAAGAAAAAGAAAGAAAGAGAATTTCAGCACTTAGAAGGCAATAGCAGAAAGACCAGAATTTTGAATCATCCTTTGAGCCAGGCAGTGGTGGTGCACGCCTTTAATCCCAGCACTTGGGAGGCAGAGGCAGGTGGATTTCTGAGTTCGAGTCCAGCCTGGTCTACAGAGTGTATTCCAGGACAGCCAGGGCTATACAGAGAAACCCTGACTCAAAAAACAAAAACAAAACAAAACAAAATATATATATAATATTATATATATTTACCATATAAGCCAGCCAGCTATTCTGCTCCTGGGCATATACCCTGAGAAGTCCATATCCTTCCATGGAGATATTTGCATTCTATGTTTATTGCAGCTCTATTTACTATTGCAAGGAAATGGGGCCAATCTAGATGTCCACGAACAGATAAATGGCTAGTGAAAATCTGGCATGCGTATATAACAGAAAATTTTATTCAGCTCTAAAGGAAAATGAAATAATGAAAGTTTCAAGAAAATGGATTTAGAATGTAAAATATTAATTGATTTATTTAGACTTATTTAGATATCAGAAAGAAAAAAATTTCACATTCTCCCTCATATCTGGGTCCTAACCCACAATGTTTGTATATATATGTAAAGAGCTGTAAGTGTGAGCACAGTGTAACATTTAAAGTCTCAGAGACCCAGAGAGGTTAACATTAGATGATGCGGAAGGACAGAATGCAGGTAAAAGGACTCACAACTCAAGAAAAGGAAGAGACAAAACTCATTGTTTTTCTAGTTTCAATTCTGTCAGTGTTTTCTTTTTTTGTGGTGGATAAGTACATTAGAATATAATAGATCGCTGGGCGGTGGTGGCGCACGCCTTTAATCCCAGCACTTGGGAGGCAGAGGCAGGCGGATTTCTGAGTTCGAGGCCAGCCTGGTCTACAGAGTGAGTTCCAGGACAGCCCGGGCTACACAGAGAAACCCTGTCTCGAAAAACCAAAAAAAAAAAAAAAAAAAAAAAAAAAAAAAAAGCTCTACAGTGGTCATTCCAACTACATACAATGTTACTGAGATGTACCAAGTTTAGGGGCTGGCAAGTGTTTGAGTGGCTTCCTTAACCCATCTCTGTGTGTTTCTTTGTGGGTTCATTACAGTAGAGTGGTTTTATAGTAAGGATATTGTTTCCCTCTGCAGAGATGCTAACTACTTGTCAGCCCAGCACAGCTGTTTCAGCTCATCAGTTATGAATCACTAGGCTTTACAGATGTGACTCTGTAGCGCTGGGCACACTGGCTCACCCCTGTGATTCTAGCAATCAGGAGGCTATGGCAGGAGTTTCAGGCTTGCCTAGACTACAGAATGAGACCCTGCCTCAAAATAAATAGAGGCTGAAGAGATGATGTCTCGGCAGTTAGCATTGCCAGTCACCTTTCAAGAGGGTTTGCTTCTCAGATCCCACACTGGATGGCTTACGACTGCATGTAACTCCAACTCCAGAGGATTCACCTTCTTCTGGCCTTTGTATGAACCGACATACTGACCCCCAACTCCATGCACACATTGATACACATAATTCATTAAAAATAAAAATTAAAAAAAAAATGATCTTAGAGATAGAGAGATGGCCCAGTGGTTAAGAGTACTAACAGAGGTTCTGAGTTCAAGTCCCAGTCACCACATGGTGGCTCACAACCGTCTGTAATGGGATCCGATGCCCTCTTCTGGTCTATCTGAAGACAGCTACAGTGTATCCATTAACAAAATAAATAAATTAAAAAAAAAAATGAACTCAATACTCAATGCTGTTTAATAAAAAATAATAATAACTTATTGTGGTGACTCATACTTAGTATCCTAGCACTCAGGAAGCAACAGGAACACAGGTGAGCGGCCAACCTAGGCTACATAGTAAGAAAGTCCATATACATGGATGGATGATGGAAAGAAAGAAAGATATACAGATAGGTAGAGATAGATAGATAGATAGATAGATAGAGCTTTGTAGTAGTTGATTTTCATTTTAAAAAATTATTCTTAGGGTACATGATGAAGGCACATGCTTTTAATCCCAGAACTCAGGAGGCACAGACAAGTGGATCTCTGAGTTCAAATCCAGCCTGGTCCACGAAGCAAATTCCAGGATGGCCAGGACAACACAGATAAACTCAGTCTCCAAAAACAAGCAAAACAAAACAAATTATCATTTATGTGTATGTGTGTGAGGCTGTATGCGTTTACATGCACCACACATATACAGGTATCCATAGATGCCAGACAATGTTGGATCCCCTGGAAGTAGAGTTGTCCTCTGACTCCACAAACAGGCTGTGGCACCCAAGTGCCTGCACTCATTTACATGTGCTATGCCTACCCTATCAGCAATAAATAAAAATATTTCTTTTTTTTTTTTCTTCTTTTTTTTTTTTTTTTTTTTGAGACAGGGTTTCTCTGTGTAGCCTGGGCTGTCCTGGAACTCGCTCAGTAGACCAGGCTGGCCTCGAACTCAGAAATCCGCCTGCCTCTGCCTCCCAAGTGCTGGGATTAAAGGCGTGCGCCACCACCGCCCGGCTTTTTTTTTTTTTTTTTTTTTTTTTTTTTTTTTTTTTTTAAGAGACGGGGTCTCCCTATGTTGCCCAGGGTGGAGTGCAGTGGCTATTCATAGGCATGATCCCACTACTGATCAGCACGGAAGTTTTGACCTGTTCGGTTTCCCACCGTTTTCCCCCCGTGCCCGGGAGATCACCATATTGATGCGGAACTTAGTGCGGATACTGTATCCGCATAGCGCACTACAGCCCAGAACTCTTGGACTCAAGCGATCCTCCTGTCTCAGCCTTCCGAGTAGCTGGGACTACAGATGTGTGCCACAGCGCCCGGATTGTTTTTTCAAAAAGACACGGAAGAGGAAAATTCCACCA
Organism: Mastomys natalensis; assembly: GCA_021653895.1. Lineage (NCBI taxonomy): Eukaryota > Metazoa > Chordata > Mammalia > Rodentia > Muridae > Mastomys > Mastomys natalensis. The sequence continues at coordinate 14,933 of JAJTUV010003904.1, read as the reverse complement.
AACTCCTTCCCTCCAGAAAAAGAAAGGTCATAGAACGCATAGGCACCCATCCCCTCCAGAAGGCAGAGGCTAATTAACATTCCTCAGACCACAGGGGGTGGGACTGACCTGCGGGTGAGGAAGGGGTCCAGAGCACATGGACAATGGACCGTTGGCCACACACAGACAAGGGAAGTCCTTACCGTCTCATTCCTAAAGACCAATCAATTTAAAAAGTCACTGTTCTGCCGACCACATTGGGCCTAATGGCCGCTATCCCTAGAAACCATATAAATGTCTGCTGAACAAGCTGTGCGGTGTCGCCTCTCCTTTTGGGATGAAGGATGGCCCCAGCATACCGGAACATTAAAAATTCCTCTTGCATTTTGCAGCGATTTCTCATCAGCATGGTTCTCTCAGGGAGTCTCCGGCAAACTAAGGCTCTGCTCGCTAGAGTCTTACTACATCAAAGTAGGAAGAGGACTGTTTTGGAGAGGAAGGGGTCAACGAGTGAGAGGGAGGTAGAGTAATGAGGGGTGTTGGGATCAACATTATGTATACATATGAGAATTCCGGGGTTAGGGTCAGAGACATGGTCAAGCCTGGTGACGTGACTTTGATCCCTGGGACCCACATGGTAGAGGAGACAATGGACTTTTGCAAATTCTCTCTCTCTCTCTCTCTCTCTCTCTCTCTCTCTCTCACACACACACACACACACACACACACACACACACAGCCCTTAAAAAAAAAAAAAAGAGGGATTTGTAGATAAAAGATTACATGGAAAAAGACCACTGGGCTGAAACTTGAATCAATGGGTGTATCCAGGCTGGGTTCTCCCTCCCTCTCCTTACCCCTCACCAGGTCTTCTCCCTGTCCTCGCTCCCACAGGTCCTTCCTGTGAATCCTCTCAAAGGTGCTGAGAGCCAGAAGCCAAGCGTCCCTTGTCCCCATATGGGCCACCATCAGCTGGGCCATTTCCAGAGGACCAGCCATCTCCATTCGTCCCCAGGGGATCTTGTCCTGGCCCAGCTCCTCTGCAATCCCCAGGTACAATTTGAATTTCTTCAGGTCCCCAGCCTCGAGTTCTTCCAGGTAGGTAGACAGTCGATGGAGGCCATCCCTGGCTGTAGCCGGCAACATGGGGATGAAGTAATGGGCCAGACGCTCTAACCTTTCTCTAAAAGGACAATAGGCACTGTAGCACACTGCCACGGCCTCATTGACAGGCAAGAGGGAGTGAGTGGTAAAGGAATGAGATTGAGACAGAGGCAAAATCTTTCTAGAAACCACACTCTCGAACCCTTTGCTTCTCTGCTACCTGTTCCTCTTAGCAATAGTGTTTGCTTTGAAGATGGGGAAGTTGGTATGAGGTAATCCACCGTGCACTTGACTGTAAGCATGACACATGTTGAGCAAGCTTCTCCTGTTTTCCCAGCTCCCTTGACAAAACAACCACTCTCTTCTGTCTTTCCACATCTCCTTCTTACTTAGAAAGACGCGTGAAGACAGCCTTGGCCTCTTCCAGGAATATGCATGGGGGCTGGGGAGGTGGCTCGGTGGGGAGAGTGCTTGCCTAGCACCAGTGAAGTCCTGGGTTCTGTCTCATCACTGCATGGAGAAGGTGTGGTGGTGTAGTCTCCTATAAGGCCTACAGTTCTGAGGAGGGAGGACCAGAAGTTCAAGGACATACCTGGCTAAATAGTGAGTTCAAAGCCAATTTGGTATGTGTGAGGTTTTGAGAGACAGAATGGTTGCTCATGCCTTCAATCCCAACATTTGAAAGGCAGAAGCAGGTGATCTCTGTGACTCTAAGGTCAGCCTGATCTACATAGTGAATTCAGCTCAGCCAATGATACATAGTGAGACTCTGTCTTCATTTATTTTGTTTTTCTTTTTCGAGACAGGGTTTCTAGCTGTATAGCCCTGATTGTCCTGCAACTTACAGTCTAGACCAAGCTGGCTTAAAACTCACAGAGATCCTCCCACCTTTGTGTGCCACCACTGCAGGGTTGAGACTCTGTCCTTAAAACAAAACAAAAGGAGCTGTGGAGATGGCTCAGTGGTTAAGAGTGCTAAATCCTCTTCCAGAGGACCAGGGTTCAATTCCCAACAACAACAAGGCAGGTTACAACTGTCTGTGACACTCTCACACAGACATATACACAGGTAAAGCACCAATGTGCGTGCACACACACACACACACAATTCAAATGGTTGTGGAGGCACGTGCCTGTAATCCCAGTAGGAGAGTTGCAAATTCAAAATTAGCCGGAACAACACAATGAGATCCTGTTTCAAAAAAATAAAAAGAAAAATAAAGCAAAACCCCCTATAGCTGAAAGATGGCTGAATAGGGAAAGAGCTTTTTGTTTAAGCATGAAAACCTAAGTTCAGATTCCCAGAGCTGAATGAACCTGGAGATGCAGGGGATAAATCTGAAGGCCAGGGTCTCATAGCACAGCAGCAAACAAAAGACCTTGTCCCAAACAAGATGGAAGGCAAGGAGTGACACCTGGTGTTGTCCTCTGCACAGACTGCTGGTTAATTTTATGTCAACTTGACACAGGCTAGAGTCATCTGAGAGGATGGAACAGCAATTGAAAAAAACGCCTCCAAAGATTGGGCTGTAAAAGAGCCTGTAAAGCATTTTCTTAATTAGTGATTGATGGGAGGGCCTAGCTCAAGGTGGGTGGTGCCGTCCCTGGGTTGGTGGTCCTGGGTTCTACAAGAAAGCAGGCTGAGCAAGCCATGGGAGCAAGCCAATAATAAGCCCCCCTCCATAGCCTCAGCATCAACTTCTGCCTCCAGGTTCGAGACAGAGTTTCTCTGTGTAACAGCTCTAGGTGTTCTGTAACTGGATTGTAGGCCAGGATAGCCTCGAATTTCTGAATTCTGCCTCTGCCTCCCAAGTGCTGGGATTAAAGGCGTGCGCCACCACACTTAGCTTCCCTATAATTAATCTTTTTAAATAAAAATAACCCATTAATAGAGGGTGAGAGTTTCACAGCAGTCCTCTGAGGCTCTCTCTGACCATTTGTTAGCTTGTCTTTTGAAACAGAGTTTCATACAATGGAACCTGGCCTTAAACTCACTGTGTAACTCAGATGACTTTGAACTTCTAATTTTCCCACTGGGTTTATAGGTGTGCGACAGCAGAGCAGGTTTATCCAGCGCTGGGAGCCCATCTCACAGCTTTGCACATGTTGGGGCAATCACTCTCCTAACTGACCCGTGTGCACAGCCTACTCATTCTCAGCCACTGCGATCCAGCTCAACTGCCTCAACTGAATCCAACTTCCAAGACCACACTCTAGGCTTCTCTGTATTCTAAATTCATGTATGGCAGTTTATTCGTGTTTATTTTGGGACTCGCTCAACAGTAGAGAGCTCACGCCCATTCTTTCTCTTGCTTCTAGCTTGTCCCTCCTGATTGCCGAAGCATTCGGAGCTGAGACTGCTGTTGAAGCAATCAAGTTTAGGGAATGATCTAGAAGGCTGAGACTCTGTTTGGTTTTGGTTATGCACCCACCCCCCACCCCCATCCTGTAATAATATACTTCCTTTACCTGTGGATACTGTGTACACTCACCCATCCCCCAAACAAAACACTTTCCACCCTTAGGCTCCTTGTCCCCCAACCTGCACTAGGCTGTGCAAATATCATGCCTTTGAACAATAGTATACTTTCTCTGATCCCAAACATTCAAATTTAGATAGTGTCTAGTGAATTGCAACCGCTATTCACTAGAAAGGAATAAAAGGAATGTTGATCTGGCCTCAACTGGGTTTTGGGTGCGTGTGCTACTGCTGTGTCCTCAAGTGCACTCTTAGGGAAAATTGTCTGTTTACCATCTTATGTCTATGCAGGATTGGGCATGCATATGATTAAAAGCAGGTGCATTATAGAAAGGAATCCATGCAGTAGAAAACTTATTATGACTAGAGTAATGGCTTATCTGTTAAGAGTATATATCAGTTAAGACTAAAGACCCGGGTTTGGCTACACTTGGTGACTTACGACCACCTGTAACTCCAGCTTGAAGGATCTGATGCCCTCTTCAGGTCGGTCAGGGCACTGCTTTCGTGCATGTGTGCACACACACAAACACACACACACTCAAAATGTTTAAATAAAATAAAGAAGTAAATGATTATATGACCTAGTCTATCACTCATAACAGAGAAATTCTTTTTCTTCTGTTGAACAGTATAAAAGGGAAGCCCAAACAGTAATTAGTACTGTCATTCACACAGCCACTGTCAGTCTTGACAATCTCTGTCCCTTATGTGAGTCCTTCTTTTCTTTATGTTTTATTCATTGTTTTGTTTGCTCATTTTTGAGATAGGATCTTTTTTCATTTGTTTGTTTGAGACAGGAATTCTTTTTTTTTTTTTTTTTTTTGGTTTTTCAAGACAGGGTTTCTCTATGTAGCTCTGGCTGTCCTGGAACTCACTCTGTAGACCAGGCTGGCCTCGAACTCAGAGATCCGCCTGTCTCTGCCTCCCAGATGCTGGGATTAAAGCCGTACACCACCACTCCCTGGCGAGACAGGAATTCTATGTGTAATTCTTAGCTGTCCCAGAACTCATTCTGAGGTCAGGCTGGTCAGGGATCTGCTTGCCTCTGCCTCCTGAATGCTGGGATCACAGGTGTGTGCCACCACCACCTGGCTTTCTTTTCAATTCTTGGGAACCTGGAAACACCCAACCCAGACCCCGATCATGTGGTAAACACTATTCCAACCCTAGGAATTCTCAGTGAGACGAGTGTCAGAACTGTTTCCCAGAAGTCTTTGAGTTCAGAAAGACTTTGAAGGCGAGAATGACAGCACACCTGGAAGCCCAGTAACTTGGGAAGTAGAGACTGGAGAATTAGGAGCTCAAAGCCATCTGGCCTACTTAGAGTTCCAGGTCAGCTTGGGCTACATGAGATCCTGTTCAGCTATGCATTATATGACTGACTCAGGACTTCCCGGAAGACATGTAAAATAAATCTTACACTGTAAGTATCTTAACAGTGTAGGGGCCGGGCGGTGGTGGAGGCATGCCTTTAATACCAGCACTTGGAGGCAGAGGCAGGCGGATTTCTGAGTTCAAGGCCAGCCTGGTCTACAGAGTAGATTCCAGGACAGCCAGGACCAGAGAAACCTGTCTCGAAAAACCAAAAAAAAAAAAAAAAACCGTGTAGGGGAACCACCTTTGCAGCTCAGATTACAGCTAGACAAGGTAGCGGTGAGATGCTGCTGGGCTGCCTGCTGGGTCCTGGGGTCAGCTGGAAGCTACCAGAAGATGCGGGTGATAAGTCATCAGAAAGCAAGTCAGGGCTGGGATATAGCTTAGTATCAAAATAGTTTCCTGGTATATACACAGGCACAAAAAGAAATTGCACCACAAAAACCTTGTCACTACAATCAGGATATTAAATTGGCAGTCAAACGGCCAGAAAATGAGACTTGCTCCTAATGTGAACATGGAAAAACTTAGGCTCAGAGGAAGGCCCAGAGAGTAAGATATTCTAGAGCAGATAAACTGAAGTTAGCAGCCGGGCAGTGGATGGCGCAGCCTTTAATCACAGCACTTGGGAGGCAGAGGCAGGTGGATTTTTGAGTTCGAGGCCAGCCTGGTCACAGAGTGAGTTCAGGACAGCCAGGACTACACAGAGAGAACCCTGTCTCAAAAAACCAAAAAAAAAAAAAAAAAAAAAAAAAAAAAAAAAAAAAAAGAGGTGGAGAGATGGCTCAGCGGTTAAGAGCACTGCTCTTTAAGAGGTCCTGGGTTTCAATTTCCAGTGACCATAACCATTTGTAATAGGATTTGATGCCATCTTCTGGTGTGTCTGAAGACAGTGTTAGTGTACTCACATACATAAAACAAATTTTAAAGAAGAGAGAGAAAGAGAGAATAAATGAGGGAGGAAGAGAAGGAGGGAGGAAGGAAGGAAGAAAGAAAGAAAGAAAGAAAGAAAGAAAAAAGAAAGAAAGAAGAAGGAAGGGAGGAAGAAAGAAAGAAGAAAAGCAGGCTGGAGAGCTGGCTCAGTGGTTAAAAGCAGTTACTGTTTTTGAAGAGGATCTGGATTTTGTTCTAAGCACACACATTGGGCATTTCACAACAACCTGTAATTACACTTCCAAGAAATTCAACACCCTCTTCTGGCCTCTGTAGGCACTGCATGTATGTAGTGCTCATATAGACAGCGGGTAAACTCTCATCCAAGGCCTTTTCCTGCACTTGCAGAGGACTGGAGTTTAGTTCCCAGCACCCATGTTGAAAGGTGGCTCACAATTGCTTTTAACTCCAGCTCTGAGGGATCTGATACCGCCTTAGAGTGCACCCGACTAGACACACACACAGGAACTGACCAGGCTCGCTTCTGCATCCCAAGTGCTGGGATTAAGGAGTGTGCTACCACTGCCTGGCCCTAAAAATAAAATTCTTAAGAAAACAAAAGGGTTGTAGCTGTTTAGCATCTCCTCAGCTCTCTGGAAGCAGAGACAGGTGATCTGTGAGTTCAAGGCCAGCCTAGGTTACATAGAGTAACTCTGTCTTGGGGAGTACAGGGGAAAAAACAAAAAACAAAAAACGTTGATCTGTTTGTCTCCAACATCTTTTGGTCCTTATCAGCTGGGATGGTATACACCCAGCAGGCTAATTCTCTAAATTCAAAAGATGGGTAAACTAAGACCCAAAGAGTTCATCAACTGAAGACAATCATACACTCCCCAAAGCTGTTGATTGTTGCCCAGGGCCTCACCCTTCCCAGTCACACTCATCTCTGTGGGAGGCTGAGCACAGAGGTTGAGAAACTTCCTGTAAGCTGTGTGTGTACTCACTCTCCGACCACAGAGGCTATCAGGAAGCCTAGCATCCCAGCCATCCCCTCCCCCCACTGCCTCCTCGGCTTTTGGTACAAGCAGGATACACTCCCACTCTAAGTCTCCACCATCTCGTCCTAATAAACTGGGAGAGCTCAGCCACTGTGCTGATATCAAAAGGTGACATCAGGATGCAGTGTATAGTAGTGGAGAAAATTCAACATGCTCCTAACTTCTCAGGCAAGACTCCTCCATCTGCGGTATGGTTCTCCAGAAACACATAAGCAATAGGAGAGATAAACAGAAATGACGGAAGAAGGCAAGTAAGATACATGATAGGCCTAGAAGATAGATAGAAACCATGCTTGGCGGCACTGGCCTGTAATCCCAGCACTTGGGAGGTAGAGGCGGGATGTCCTCATTTTCTTTACTGCTGATGTGATAAAGAACTGGCCACATGCATTCACACACAAATGTACACACCATGCAAACACAGAAAGCCTACCACCACCACACACAAACAGATTCACACAAGTGTGCACACACATGCACATCCACATGCAAACACATATATACAAGCCTACCACCACAGAGGCACACACGTGCACAGAGAGAAGGATGCACACAGGTGCACACACACATGCACACATACAGCAAACATACATACACAACAAGCAAGCCCACTACCACACAGACACACATACACAGGTGCACAAATATAAGCAACCATGCAAACACACATTTAGAAGCCATTCCTCCCCACAGATGCACATATGCATGCACATAACCATGTAAATGAACATATACAAGCTCACCATGACACACACATACACACTTACACAGATGCACAAATATACACACCCAGGTAAAAAACACATATACAAGCCCACCACACACATTCACACACACAGTGCCAGCAAGATAGCAAGATAAAGGTACTTGCCACCGACTCTGCATACTGAAGTTCCATCTCTGAGACCCACACAGTAGAAGAAGAAAACTGACTCCTGAAAGTTGTTCTCTAACCTCCACAAGTGTGCCACAGCATTCAGATACCAACACACACATACACACACACACAAACACATACATACACACAATAACTAAATAAACATTTTTTTAAAAAAGAAATTCAAATGTGGTTACAGATACAGAGTGGCTCCTGAGGGGCACCTGACAAGATTATAATTGATAAGTTAAGAGCCTAGATCTCAGGAATGCAGGATAGGTGTCTTCACTGGAAATAGTGGGGTTTGTTTTGTTTTAAATTATGTGTATATACCAAACAACTACAACAACAATAAGACAAAAACAAACAAGCAAATAAAACCCCTCAGGTGTACTGACATACACCTTTAATTCCAGTATTCAGGAGGCAGAGGCAGAGGCAGAGGCAGAGGCAGAGGCAGAGGCAGAGGCAGAGGCAGAGGCAGAGGCAGAGGCAAGGCAGCCAAGTCTGTGAGTTCCAGGACAGCTAGAACTACAAAGTGAGGACCTGTCTGGAAAAAAAAAAAAAAAAAAAAGTGTGTGTCTATGTGCATGAGCGTTGGTATCCACAGAGAGGACGGGCGTCTGACCCCCTAAAGCTGGAGTTACACGTGCTGAGTCTCCTGATGCTGGTACTGGGGACTGAAGAGTAGAGGTGCTTTTTGTCAGTAAGTCATTCACTCCTTCAACCCTGCTTTTCTTCTGTTCTCCTCTTAGTTGTTTCTCTCTTTCTTTTCTTTTTTCTTCTCTCTCTCTCTCTCTCTCTCTCTCTCTCTCTCTCTCTCTCTCTTTCTCTCTCTCTCTCTCTTTTTGATGAGGGACGGTGGATTCAAGAAAGGGTTGCCGGGCAGTGGTGACACATGCCTTTAATCCCAGCACTTGGGAGGCAGAGGCAGGTAGATCTCTGAGTTCGAGGCCAGCCTGGTCTACAGAGTGAGTTCCAGGACAGCCCGGGCTACACAGAAAAACCCTGTCTCAAAAAAACAAAAAGAAAGAAAGAAAGGGTTTCTCTGTATAGCCCTGGTTGTCCTGGACGAGGCTGCCCTTGAACTCACAGAGATTTGCCTACCTCTGCCTCCCAAGTGCTGGAATTAAGAGTGTGCACCACCACCATCCTGTTTTATGTTTTTTTTTTTTTTTTTTTTTGAGACAGGGTCTCATGTAACCCAAAAGGCCTCCACCTCACAGTAACCAAGGAGGACCTTGATCCTTCTGCTTCTATCTCCCAAGTGTTTGGATTACAGGCATGCAGATTTTATGATGTGCTTTGGGTCAAACCTAGGGCTTCATGCATTCAAGACATGTACTCTACCAACTGAACTACCCCTCAGTTCCTAAAGAAAGGTAATAGTCACTGGGCCAGCCTGGTCTACAGAGTGAGTTCCAGGGCAGGCAGGGCTACACAGAGAAATCCTGTCTCAAAAAAAACAAACAAACAAAAGCTGATAGGTTTGTTTGTTTGTTTCCTAGAGGCAAGGTTTTACAATGTAGCCTTAGCTGGCCTGCAATTTGCTATATAGATGTGATGGATCTTGAACTCACAGGGCTCTGCTAGCTCTGTTTCTGGAGGGCTGAGGTTAAAGGTGTGCCACCATACCTGACTTGCAGTTAGCGGATGCCATACGGAGCCTGCCTGTGGAGGTAAAAGAATGGGTTTTTGGAAGTCAGTTCTCTCCTTCCACTGTGGATTCTGGGGAATGAACTCGGGTCATCAGGTTTATTCCGCAAGCTCTTTTACCACTGAGCCATCTTGCCAGCCCTGAACACATTCCTATATAAGAGTTTGTTTCTAGGTTGGCAAGTGTTCATTGTGCTGGAACTTGGGACTCTCAGCTGGCTAGACTCTACAATCAGCCTCCTCTTCAGGTTCCCAGCACTCTGCCTCAAAACCAAAGAGGAATGTGGAAAATATGGTAAGATGGGCAAATGTGATATTTGAATTTCCAAGTGTTCCCACTGGTGAATCCGGATGGGTATTTTTAGAAGTGGAGTTGAACTGGCAGTTAAAGCTGTTCTCATCTGCAATGAGAGGAATTTCCTTGGATGGGTGGTAAAGGCATGTTTCTAAAACGTGGATAGAGTCAGCGTCTTGGGTTTGACAGACTAAGTTTTACTTCAGGAAGGAAAGGCAACTACCAGTGATCCTTCCATGAATTGCAGACTAAGACATAATGAATGAGGCTGGGCAGTATGGTGCAATGCAGACCTTTAATCCCCAGCACCAGGGAGACAAAGGATGGCAGGTCTCTGAATTTGAAGCCAGTCTGGTGTCTACAGAGGGAGCTCCAGGACAGCCAGGGCTACACAGAGAATCCTTGTCAAAAGAAAGAATGAAAGGATGAAAGAAAGAAAGAAAGAAAGGAAGGAAGGAAGGAAGGAAGGAAGGAAGGGGGGTAGGGAGGGAGGGAGGGAGGGAGGGGGGAAGAGACTTCAGCAGTCAGTGTTGGTGTTTTTGAAACTGTCTTAGCACAAGCTACTCTAGTAACTGAGTAGGTGACCTTGAACTTCAGACTTTCCTGCCTCCACTTCCTGAGAGCTGGGATCATAGGCAGGTAAAGTAGCCATTCATGTAGTGCAGAGTTCATGTGGTGAAGCTGTGTGCCTTGGCAGCTGGAGGCAGTAGCTCAGTTGGAGGCTGTAGCTGTTTCTCACTGCCTAGGGGGGCTGTCAACCCAGGAGTTGCTGATTCTAAGGGGCTGGGCCTCTGCAGTCCCAATCTGGCCTGGGAGATAAAGAAGTTTCCTGCAGTGCTCGGGTCCTCAGTCTGGAATGGAAGCCTGGAAATACTGGCTGTGCTGCTAGGGAAGGAATTGACAGCAGTTGCAACAGGGAAGGCCAAGGGAGTCATCTGTTCCGCCTTCTCTCTTTTTTTTTTTTTTTTTTTTTGGTTTTTTCGAGACAGGGTTTCTCTGTGTAGTCCTGGCTGTCCTGGACTCACTCTATAGACCAGGCTGGCCGAACTCAGAAATCCACCAGTCTCTGCCTCCCAAGTGCTGGATTTAAAGGCATGGGCCACCTCCGCCTGGCCTGTTCGCCTTCTCATCTGAACTGTTATGAGAAAGTGCCACTCACACTCAGGGTGAGCCTTCCCGCTGAGGCTTGCTACTTAGCTGATTCTAATTTGTCATATGTGACATTGAAGCATTTGCATGTTAGTTATAATTAGGGACAAAACAGGCAGAATGGCTACACTCTGTAGTTTTGATCCAGTTTGCCTACTATTTACTAAATTCCTCTTGTTCCAGGATTGAATCATCACCTCACAGGACACCTGCCTTTCTTTCTTCCTTCCTTTCCTTTCTTTCTTTTTTAATTTTTAAATTTATTTTTTTTTAATTTATTTATTTTATTTTTTGGTTTTGGAGACAGGGTTTTCTCTGTGTAGTCCTGGCTGTCCTGGAACTCACTCTGTAGAACAGGCTAGCGTTTGAACTCAGAAATCTGCCTGCCTCTGCCTCCCAAGTGCTGGGGATTAAAGTGTGCACCACCACTGCCCGGTTTCTTTCTTTCTTTCTTTCTTTTTAAGATTTATTTTTGTATTATTTACGTATCTCATTACAGATGGTTGTGAGCCACCATGTGTTGCTGGGAATTGAACTCAGGCCTCTGGAAGAGCAGAAGGTGCTCTTCTCTGAGCCATTGCTGCAGCCCTCACAGGACACTTGTTAATCATGAGCTTTAAGACTGGCCCGGATCATAAGAGCCCTTCCAATCACACTATACATACCCTGCCTTCTTTATTTTTTATCTTTTGGAGACAGTGACTTGTATAGCTCAGGCTGGCATCAAATTTGATATGTAGCCAAGGATAACCTCAAATCATTGATGTTCCATCATCACTCTTACCAGTACTAAAATTACAGGCTTGCCCTACCACAAAGCACCAACAGCTTTTAAATCAGTATAGGTTGTTAGTTTTTCTTCCCTCCTCATTAAAAACATGCCTACACTGGGAAACTAGAGAGATGGCTCAGTAGTTGAGAGTACTTGATGCTCTCGCAGAGGATGTGGGTTTAGTTCCCAGCACTCATGCTAGACAGCTCACCACTGCCTGTCATGTCATTCCAGTTCAGGAGGAATCTAATGCTCTCTGCTGGTCTCAGAGTGCAACTGCATGCATGTGATTCTCATAAACTCAAACCACATGCATACATTCACATATATTTTTTAAAAATAGTACTTATTTTTATTTTCTGTGAATATGTGTCTTACCTGCATAGATGCATGAGCACTGGATGCATGCCTGGTCTTGAGGAAGCCAGGAGAGGGTGACAGAGACTCAGAAACTGAAGATAAAGACAATCAACCTTGTGGGTGTTGGAAACTGAACGAAGGTTCTCTGCAAGAACCACAGCTACTTAAAGACTGAGCCATTTCTCTCTCTCTCCAGTCCAAATTTTTTAAAAAATCACAGAAATTAAGAGGTTGGAGCCAGGCATAGTGGTGCATGTCTTTAATTCTAGCATCCAGAAGCAGAGGCAGGCAGACCACCATGAGTTCTTTGCCAGGAGTGTCTACACAGTGAGTGTCATGACAGCCAGGGCTACCTAGAGAGGAGGAGGAGCACGATGATGAGGACAACAATGACTATGACGATAAGAAGAAATTCAAGGGCATTTTTGGTTATATAATAAGTTGAAGGCTAGCCTTCATTACACAAACAAAAAATAAATAAATAAAATTTAAAAACAGACCCAGGTTTCACAGTGCATTCCCCAAATCCCAGCCATCAAGAGACTGAAACAGGAGGATAATAAAATAGAGGTTATCTTCAGGTACTTACAGATTCTCAAGCCAGCCTAATCTACAGAAAGCACTTCTCAGAAACAAAAGTGTGTATGTGGGTGGGTGTGGGGGGTGCACAAGTGGCAATGTATTTTAGTGGTGGCATATCTCTAGCCTTCGAGTGGTTCCAGGAACAGTTTTTAGCACTGCAAACAAGTCACTAGCAGTCACAATAAAAAATAAACCAATAGCAAACCTTTGCAGCCTTATGCTCTGAATATCTTGGAAGAAAGCTCCCTTCCCCTGAGCAGCAAATCCCTGCACACTGTGTGGACCAGTTGGTTCCTGAGGCAGTAGATGAAGGGGTTCAGCAGGGGTGACACTGTGGTGTTGAAGAAAGCTATTCCTTTGTTGAGGTCCAGCCTTCCTGTCTGCGTGGGGTTGAGGTACATGATGATGCAGCTTCCATAGGTGAGAGATACTACCAGGATGTGGGAAGAACAGGTAGAGAAGGCCTTGCTACGGCCCCCAGTTGTAGGCAGGCGCAGGATGGTCCTGATGATGCAGCCATAGGATAAGGCTGTGATCAGTGTGGCAATGAGCAGGGTGCAGACAGCCACCAGGAAGGCCACCAGCTGCAGAAGCCTGGTGTCTGTGCACACCAGCTCCAGCAAAGGGGAGCTGTCACAGAAGAAGTGGTTGAGGACGCGCGGACCACAGAAAGGGAGAGACAGCATCCAGGCAAACAGCCCAGGCAGGGCCAGGAGGCTGGCTGCCCAGCAGGCCAGCACCAGGACAGAGCACACGCGGGGAGTCATGAGTGCTGGGTAGCGCAGTGGCCAGCAGATGGCCAGCAAGCGGTCGGTGGACATCACGGCCAGCAGCAGGGTCTCCACGGCGCCCAGGATGAAGTAGAATATCATCTGGGCAAAGCAGCGGCGGCGGGAGATGGTCCGGCGCGCCGCCAGCAGGTGTGCCAGCATCTGTGGGGACACGGTAGAGGTGAAACCCACCTCTAGCAGGGAGAAGTGGCGCAGGAAGAAGTACATCGGGGTTTGCAGGCGGCGGTCGGCCAAGGTGAGGACGATGATGAGCAGATTCCCCAGCAGGGTCAGCGTGTAGGTGACCAGGAGGACCCCGAAGAGGAGGAGCTGGAGCCCCCGCTTGTCTGTGACCCCCAGAAGCACGAATTCCACCACGGTGGTGCGGTTGGCCTTGAGGATTGGCGCAGGGGGCTCCATCTGCAAGGGTTGCAAGCTGTCCTTGTGGTCTCAGTAAACTCGGAAATACAGGCGCAGTGAGTGTTACAAAGCGTACTGCGGATCAAAGTCGGGACTTTTAGAACAATGCTTGGAACATCTTGAACACGTGAATACCCTGTGAATGTGAGATCTCCCCAGCATTCTATCGCACAAGGATGGAAAATAATTTAGACCTCCAGGGTACCGTACTCCTTTAATGCCAGCACACGGGAGGTTGAGGCAGCATAATCATCAAGGAATTCAAGATCAGCCTTGGGCTGGAGAGATGGCTCAGCGTTTAAGAGCACTGACTTCTCTTCCAGAGGTCCTGAGTTCAATTCCTAGCAACCACAGGGTGGCTCACAACCATCTGTAATGGGACTTCTTCAGGTGCATCTGAAGACAGCTATAGTGTACTCGTATGAAATAAATAAGTCTTAAGAAAAAAAAAAACTACCTCAGTTACATAGGAAGTTTCAGGCCAACCAGGGCTCTATGAAAGTCCATTTCAAATAAATAAATAAACAGATAAATAAATAAAATTTTCTCACAAAAATATCAATTAGATAGATGATTTTTGCTTCAAATGCTTGTTAAGCACTGAATGAAAAGTTTGTTAGTTCAGCTTGAAGACATAATTCTTTGCAGAAATTTTCCTTATATATGGACTGAGTCAATATAGTTTGGAATTGACCAGGTAATAGAATGTTTCGTTTCCTACAATTACCATGTTGAGTATGTTTCTTTCTTTCTTTTTTTTAAGATTTATTTATTTATTACATATGAATACATTGTCTTCAGACACACCAGAGGAGGTCATGGGATCTCATTACAGATGGTTGTAAGCCACCATATGGTTGCTAGGAATTGAACTCAGGACCTCTGGAAGAGCAGTCAGTGCTCTTAACCACTGAGCCATCTCTCCAGCCTGAATATAAGTTTCAATGGTAAGATGTATTTTTCCTAAGTGCATAAACCACTTTTGTGTCATTTACTTCGGATAGCCAACACGTGAATTGAGAGCCACGAGGCCAGCCAGGGTTGGCTGCACACACCCGACGTCTCAGAATTGGGATGCTTTCCTGCTTCTTTGCAGCCCACTCCTACATAGCAAATGGATTAACTGGGGATCACAGAGCAGGAGATGGCTAGGTGTGGTGATGCACACCTGCAATCACTTTCG
>JAJTUV010003903.1:0-33012 GCA_021653895.1 Mastomys natalensis | reverse complement strand
TTCAGCTATCTCTCCAGCATCATGTCTGCCTGTGTGCCACCATGCTCTGCCTCCCCACAGAGATAATCGACTAAACCTCCTGATCTGTAAGCAAGTCCCAATTAAATGATTTATTTTATAAGACTTGCCATGGTCATAGTGTTTATTTACAGCAACAGAAACCCTAACTAAAACAGAATAGATTATGGGGATTGTTGAACATTCTGTTTTCCCAGAAGCATTTGTTGAAGATGCCATCTTTTCTCCAGTGTATGTTTTGGCATCTTTGACAAGTTATGTGTACTCATGTTTGGGTCCTTGATTTTGTTCCTCTGTTTGTGCCAGTGCCATATTGTTTTTTTTTTTTAATTACTATGGCTCTGTAATATATCTTAAGATTTAGAATGGTGATACTTTCTGTATCATTCCTTTAGTTCTGGATTATTTTGGTTATGCAGGGTCTTTCGTGGTTCCATTTGGATTTTAGAATAGATGGAGATTTTTATTTTCTGTTTTTTTGTTTTCTTTTTCTGTGATGAATAAGATGGGTTTTTTGACTGAGATTCTTATAAATGGATTTTGGTAGAATACTCAGTTTTGCAATATTAATTCTATTAATCTATGAGCAAGTAATGTTTTTACATTTTTCTCGTGTCTTTATCTCTTTCATTAGAGGTTAAAGTTTTTATTGTGGAAGGACTTCACACCTTTAGTTAGGTTTATTTCTATTTCTTTAAGGGAATTGTGAATGAGAGTGTATACATGATCTCTTTCTCGGTATGTTTGTTTTTCATACACAGAAAAGTTATTGATTTGTGAAAATTGATTCTAAATCATGACAGAAAGGTACATTTAGTATTACTAGAAATTTCCAGGTAGAATTTTGGATCCCTTATGTATAATATAATGTCATCTATAAATACAGATGGTTTGATTTCTTTTTTTCCTATTTGTATCCATTTAATTTCTGTCTCTTATTGCTCCAGCACGTTTTGAGCACAATAAGAAAAAGAGTGGGGATAATGGACATTTCTTATTTCAGTGGAAATGCTTAAATGTTTTCTCCATTAAATATAGTGTTGACTATGGTTTTGTGTGTGTGTGTGTGGCTGTTTATATTGTGGAAAAGTTTTCTTTCTCCTTCAACGATGACAGATATTTTTGATGGCTATATTAGTCTAGGTTGGCAGTCATAGCCTTTTAGGACTTAGAATGTATATTGCAGCCAGATCTTCTGACTTTCAAAGTTCCATTGATATGTTAAGTATTAGTTTGATGTATTTTTTTATGTTTTCTTTCTTTTCTTGCACCTTTCAAGATACTTTTGCTGTTACGTATATTTAGTATATTAACTGTGATATGCCATTGGGATATTATAACTTGTCTATTTGAAATTCCTGTGTGCTTCTTGTTATTTGTATGAGTAAAGTTTTCCTTAGTTTGGAAAATTTTTCTTCTATGATTTATGCCATTGACTTGGATTCTTCTACTTTATCTATTCCTATAACTTGAAAGTTTAGTCTATTCATGGTATCCCACACTCCTTGCATGTTCCTTTTTTAAAAAATTAATATTCTTCATTATCTTGTCTAGAGTCTGTACTCATCTTTAAGTCCTTGTATTGTATTTTCTACTTGACTCATTCTACTTGTATAAGGCTTTTCCTTGATTTTTTCTAGTTGGGTTATTGAGTGTTTCAGTTCTATTTTCATTACAACTTTAGTTCTCTTCAATGTTTCTATTTCTTTATTGAATTCTGTTTTCAAATCCTGGATTGTCTTCATTTCCAGCAGCCTTATATTTGTGTTTTCTTGGACATCATTCAGGCCTTTGCTCTCCTTAAGTTAATTAAGCTGCTTCTTTGTGTCTTCTTTCATCTTTGAATTCTTTGAATTTATGAATGTTTTTTTTTTAAATTCTGAGTCCTGCAGTTCATCTTGGTAATTCTCATTTGACAAACACTTCTATGGGATTGTTGAGGACTTGTGTGTGTGTGTGGGGGGGGGGGTACTGTCTTGCTCTTTGATGTTTGTTTTTTTTAAAAATAAGTTCTATTGTTCTTTAAATTTTATTTATTTTTATTTCATGTGTAATGCATGCATGTCTGTGTGAGGGTGTTGAATTAGAGACAGTTGTGAGCTGCTATATGGGTACTGAGAATTGAACCTGGACCCTCAAAGATCATCCAGTGCTCTTAACCTCAGAGCCATCTCTCCAGGCCCTATAATGTTTGTATTTTTGCAAGGAGATCTAGGTAGGTAAACTTCTTTTGTTAGTTCAGAGTCTGATATGGACAGAACAGGTTGGGGCAGAAGAGAGGATGTATAACTTGGATTGTGTCTGGAGATTAGATATGTCTTAGCTGGAATGAATTCAGGTAGACATAGGGAAATGGGATGGTTTGCAGACTGTGCGTCTTTGTCCCCGCCTAGAGCTTGGGCTAGGTTGGAGGGGGATCTGGGTATTGGGGAAGGTTCACAGAGGGTAGGGTCAGGTGTACTCCTGTGGCTAGAAGCTGAAAAAAAGATATTTATTTTTAGTTTTAGATCTTTTAAATTATAATTTTTATGTTATATTTGTGGGTACTTTGCCTATATGTATTCCAGTGGACCACACATATCTTCAGTGTCCAGAGGTCAGAAGCAGATACTGGATCCTTTGGAACTGAATTTACAAAGGACTTTTAAGCCACTATGTGGATGCCAGGAATTAAACCCTGGTCCTCTAGAAAAATAGCTACTACTCTTAACCACTAAGCTATCTCCCCAGCCAAAAATATTTTTTTATTTTTTAATTATATGTATCCATTTTTCTGTATGTAGCTATTTGGACATGAGTTCAGTGTCCACAGAGGCCAGAACAGCATGTTGTAATTCCATGGAACTGGAGTTAGAGGCAGTTATGAACCACCCTAGGTGGATTCTGGGCACTGAACCCAGATCCTCTGACAGAGCAGTATGCACTCTTAAGTGCTAAGCCATTTCTTCAGCTCCAATTTCCTTTATATGAAAATTTAAAAATAATAAAACACTAGAAATGTTGGATAGATTTGTGGCACCAATGGGTAGTTACTGAAATGATGGTATAGGAATTTATACTCATTGTGTACTGAAAGCATCAAGAACTAAATACACACATGTAAAACTGGAGAAATAGGATTAAGATTGGAACATATTGTTAGAAATGTGGCACCTGCCTTGAATTTCAGTATTTTGGAGGCAGGGCAATTGGATCTCTGAGATTTTGAGGGCAGTCTGATTTACATAGTGAATATCAGACTAGCCATGGCTACAAGGTGAGATACTGTCTACATAAATAACTGGGACATATTATCAATACAAATATCTTAGATGTCATATTGCAGCATCTTTGGGAGAAACCAACCAAAGGGAAAAGCGATCTCTTTAATATGTATAAGTAGATTGAAACTGCACAAATATCTATGATTATTTCAGCTAAGGTGTCAGTAATAAAAACATGCATGATTCTGAATACCATAATGTAGGAATTAGAGCTGTCTGAAGAAATTTGGTTCCCAGTTCTGGGATGGTAAAAGTACAAGGAGCACATAGGGCATCTATTTGTTCCTGGAAATAAGCAAGTGTTCAACTATTAATAGGAAAATGCAGACAGTACCAATAACCACTTGGAAATGGTTCCCACAGTCAGAATCTGGGCAATTTGAACTTAAAATAACATAGATAATGGTAAACTATTACATAAAGATACATGAATCCAAAGTTATAGCCATAAAAGGAATATTTTTATAATTATAGTTTTTATTATTCAAACCTTTTATCCATAAATCAATAACTAAAAAACAGAGTTAATCTTATACTTTTCTATATTAGGCAGGGATCTCTAGAGGAACAAAACCAGTAGAGTGTATATATTTTAAAATGGCTCTGTTGGATTAGCTTACGCAGTAAGACTGGGTATTCCAACAATGATTGTCTAAACACTGGAGAGTCTGAGAACCCAGATGCTACTCTATCTGTGAATCTGAATGCTTCAGTAGTTCAAGTCTGTCACAAAAATCCTAGAAAATGTTTATAGTTTCTGCAACTCCAGACACAGAGGATCTGATGCCCTCTTCTGTCTTCTGTGGGTACCCACATGCACTCACACAAATATAAACATCAATAAAAATAAAAATTACAGTTAAAGAAACAGAAGCAGCATAGACTCCTTTTGGCCTCAGCTTCTAGCCTCATAAAGCCCAGGCAGCATAGGCATTTAGGCATCCAACAGACAGCCAACATACCATACAGATTCTGCAGTAGATACAGTGTGTAGTTTCCAGACAACAGGGTATCTAGTACATGCCCACTGAGATAACTCCTGCCTGTACTCAAAAAGACCAATGAGTAGATAGCAGATACACTAAAACATATGTGAGTACCTCTCCAGACAACCTCGGAAGTACTTTCATGATAGTTGATGTTTTTCAAAAGGACAAAGAAATGGCTCATCAGTAAAGATGATTTACTGGTAAGTCTGAGGTTATCACACACACACACACACACGTACAATGCACACACATACATACAAAGTGATTAGATATTAAAAGAATAAATGTATCATATGTCTGTATACAAAATAAATCTCGAGATACAATAAAGGGAATAGGAGTAATCTATGAGAAATTTGTGAGTAGAGGAGATAAAATATACCAGGCTGGCATCAATTCTACATGTTGTGGGATGCTACTGACAGCAGAACTGTCTTCCACAACCACATTTGGTATGTATCTTAGCTATTATTCATTTACTGTATTTTTTGAATAATATGTTTTAAGAATTGTTAACAAGGTTTGGGATGTTAGCTTTGTCATGATTTGAGTATGCTTGGCCTGGGAGTGTAACTATTAGAAGGTGTGGCCTTGTTGGAGTAGGTGTGTCACGTGGGGTGTGGGATTTAAGACCCTCATCCTAGCTGCCTGGAAGTCAGTATTCTGCTAGAAGCCTTCAGATGAAGATGTAGAACACTCAGCTCTGCCTATACCATGCCTGCCTGGATGCTGCCATGTTCCTACCTTGATGATTATGGACTGAACCTCTGAACCTGTAAGCCAGCCCCATTAAATGTTGTCCTTATAAGACTTGCCTTGGTCATGGTGTCTATTCACAGAAGTAAAACCCTAACTAAGACAAGCTTACTTGGTATTTCTTGCTTGCTCTGCATAAAGTCTTGGGATAGATCCTCAGAACCACATAAAGCAGGTATAGAGCTGCATGCCTGTAATATCAGCATGCATGAGGTAGAGGCAAGAAGTTCAGGAATTCACGCTCATACATCCTCAACTATGAATTTGATGCCAGCCTGGGATATAGGATATCTTGTCCAACTCTCCTCCCAAAGCTATTAATTTAGCATACTTTACTGCCTGTATATGTCAAATGATGTTAGTGTTCTGTTTGGGGTTTTTTTTACTGTCTCTGGGAAATGAAAAGCATAAGTAGGCCCTGGCTATGTTCTTCCACAGGTTAAGTTACAGAAAACTCAAAATATCTACTTCTATTTTGTAGATTTCAAAGTCAGTATTAATTCACATGTATTTGGGTTTTGTTTATTTGTTTGATACCTGAACTTTTTGAGACAGAGTTTCTCTAGATAGCTGTCTGAAGCTTACTATGTAGACCAGGCTGATCTCAAACTCACTGAGATCCAATTGATTCTGCCTCCCATGTGCTGGGATTAAAGTTTGTGCCTGTAGGCCTGAATCCATTCTGCTGCAGGGCTCAGACACTTGGGGAGGCAGAACCTGGGGAATTTGACTGTGCTTATCCACCAGGGTGGGTGCTGGGCTCTAGGGAAGCCTTGAGGCACTGCTTTGGGGGTGGGAAGACTCATTCTGAGATGTGGGAAAGCTGGAGCTGTTTCGGGGAGTGGGGGATCCCCTGGCCTGCGATGAGTCCAGGGTCTTGGGGTTCTCAGACTCTTGGACATCCAGTCACCGCTGGGAGTCCTGGAAGAGCAGTCAGGTGCCAGATGGCTGGGGACAGCATTTAGCCTGGGGCCAGGAGACAAGGGGAGCTTTGGCTTGTCCCACTGGGTGATTGTCCTTGGCAATGGCAGGCTTAGTGGTAGTTGTGACTGGGAGCACAGAGGGCCTTTTATGGCAGATTAAGCTAAGGTTCTGTGAGCAAAGGCCTTCTTCATGGCTCCCATGGCAGATCTTGATGAAAAGATTCATCATTGCAGAAATAGATGCATAAAAACCATACCTCACTTCTCAGGGTGGGCCTGAGGTTAAATACCTTTTGCAGGGAGGAATGTCTGGAAGGGAAGCTTATTGGCTAAGCCATTTGGGCCTCTAAGTACCTCATTAGCATGGAGAACTCTTTTTGGGTGGGGCTTATGTGACCATAGGACATGTTTCTTTTATGTGAGAAGCAAGGCACATGTTCCAAGTCAGGAGTCTGGCAGGGAGCTGGGAGTCACCTAAGCCTCAGGCATGTGCCCAGCGAGTCTCCAGGTCTCAAATCTGCTCTACCTTACCAAACTTCCTGGCATGGTTTTATGTCCCACATATGCCTACTACACCCAGCTATGATTCCTGAAATTTTAACAAAACAACAGGAACTGTATATCTTCTCATGTCCATGGGTATATATTCAATATTTAGTGGCTACATAGAATTAAAGATGTTGATCTTCCATAAATTACATAACAAACTTTCTCTGCTGGATATGTAGGACTTTTTCCAGCTTTCCACTAAAGTGATACTTTAAAGCATCAAAGGATAAATAAACTGTGGTGAATATTACTTGAATAAAGGGGTCTGAATGATTATTCCATGTGAGCCTTCACTACATTGTTCAAGTGGCTGTACCAATTTACCAAGTTGAATGCAAATTAATCAAATGTAATGTTTCAATGCACATGAGAAATAACATGGCTGAGCCATCACATAAAGTATTTGTATTAGTTAGGGTTCTCTAGAGAAACAGAACTTATAGAATTCTCTCTCTGAATACACACACACACACACACACACACACACACACACAATTTATTAGAATGACTTAATGACTTACAGGCTGCGATCCAGCTAGCTCAACAATGGCTGGCTGTGAACAGAAAGTTTAAGAATGCAGAAATTGCTCACTCCATGAAGTTGGATGTCTCAGCTGGTCTTTAGTATATGCTAGAATCCCAAAATAGTAGGCTTAATGCCACTTGAGGAATGGACTTGGTAGAAAGTTGAAAGCAATCAGGTAAAAGCATGTATTTATATAGGTTCCCAGCAGAAGGCGTGGCCCAGATTAAAGGTGGATCTTCCTGCCTCGAGATGTGAATCAAAGGTGTGTGTCGTCCCTACCTCCAAAGTCCAGACTAAAACTGGATTCACCCACTTCAAACTAAGCAAAAAACAAACAAACAAAAAACCCCTTCAGAGTTGTGCCTTCCATTTCTGGATTGTAGTTAATTCCAGATGTAGTGAAGCTGACAACAAAGAATAGCCATCACAGTATTTTACCATTCAGTCAATGGGGAAATGAAGGGAATTTTAAGGGGGTCTTAAAGGGGACTGCCACAGGTTCGTATCCTGTCACAATTTGTCCTTTTCTCTCTCTATAGGGACTTAATATTGCTTTTATATGTTTTTCTATGTTTATATGTTAGCATTAACTATTCTGGATGGTAAAGATGATCTTCAGGCATTTCTTTAAGAAAAGATGAAGGGCTTAATATTTGGATTTATGAAATTATAAAAAATATACTTCATTGTTAGGATGAATATAGGCCCATATGTATAATTTTCCCTGAGTCACAAGAAGCACTCAGTAAGAGCATGCTATAATTATTGCTCTTATTGGATCTCCACATCAATGAAGGACAAATGGCCTCAATGGTCCACAGTTTTAGAATTTAGACACCTAGATGTCCATCCTATTAGCTGCCATTCAGAGAAAAAACAAGAATAGAAGCAATTGATGACAGAGTACAAAGTGTAATAGGCCACAAGTCTACAGGATCCTCCATGGTTTTCCCCCTAAATAATCCATCAGACATGCACAGTGTCTTCTATGTCATCACAGAGAGGCCTGTCATCATCCATCCTATATGGTGAGGTGAATCTTGACAAATCAACATCATCTTTCCTTACCTCATACTCTTCTTCCCTCTTCATACTATCTTCCTTTCATGTCCAGCACTGCTCTCCATGCTAAGAGAAACAGAACAAAATCCACTGTCTAGGCCTTTATCTATCTTGTGGGATTAGTTAATTTCAAACATCAACATATACCACCATCACATGATTGTGGTAATAGATAGAAAGGACCCTCATTCTCTAAATCACTTTTTAAAGGAAGATTAGTGATGTTGCCATGTCCTGTCCTGTTCCCAAATTATTGTTGAATGCTGGTGTTTCAGCATGACAGGGCCATTGAACTTGAACTCTCAGACTCATGAGTCCTAGAGGGAGACATGCACAAGGCTGGGCTTTTCTGTCCTAAGACGTGTTGTGGGAAAGATCACAAGGCATTGCCCCTCCCCAAGTCTTTACAGACAGTTAAGGGATACAGGGGAGAGGAATAGTAAGTCCCCACCCCTCTCCAAGAGGCATTAATAAGGAATTAATCGTTCCTCATGAGAATGAGTTAAGTGTACTTCATGAGGTCACGCCCCTCTCTACATGTACACACTGTAAATAGTTATGGGTAGAGATATTTTCCCCAGTGGTGTAGCTACCTGTAAATTGCTCACCATCCTATAAATAATCTCAGTTAAACTCACCATTTTACCAACCTAGACATGAATAAAATTATTTCTTTGGCATTGGTACCCTATCTTGGCTGAAAATATATTTATTCTTCTGCCTAGGAAAAGCTCACACAGAACAAGTTTCAGACTCAAGCAATCTTCCTGCTTCAGCCTGCTAGCAGCACATTGCTGACACATCACATCACCCTGTGAGGTCTCCATTCTTAGACTAGCTAATAAACTGCAGGATTCATCTTAAGTACATGTATCCCTGAGATGGTTCTGATAATAATATCATCATATAATCTGGTTCTTCCTCCAAGATGAGATTTTCAGGGACCCAAAGGCACAAGACTTGTTTGGAAAAAAAAAAAAAAAACTATTAATATTGTGTCCAGAATTAGTTACATGTCATATGGAGAGGGAAGATCCTAGGAACCCTAGCATTCCTGTCTTCTCAGTCTACCTATAGGTAAGGAATGGGAGGCAGAGGCAGCACTGTTACAATTTCCCCTATTTTTACATCTACTTCCAGGGCTTCTTTTACTTGTTAGACATCCTGTTTGATAGGAATACATAA
The DNA here is from genome assembly GCA_021653895.1 of Mastomys natalensis. Taxonomy (NCBI): domain Eukaryota; kingdom Metazoa; phylum Chordata; class Mammalia; order Rodentia; family Muridae; genus Mastomys; species Mastomys natalensis. Next base: position 23,741 of record JAJTUV010003903.1, on the reverse strand, counting down.
CTTGTTGAGGTAATCAAATTAAATCGGCCTCTGGCTCAGGCGGACTATGTAAGCTGCAGCAGCTCTACCTAGCCCAGCCGCCATGTTTCTCGGCCTGAGGCCAAGTGCGCGCTGCAGCTAGAACCGGCTGCGAGAAACACCAGCCCTACCACCCACTAGATGCCAGCGTGAGAGATGGCTCTGCCAATCTTCCACGCTGTCTCTGCAAGTCAGGGCATTGCCCAGACCATTCCGCCATCCATGTGGGCCCAGTAAGAGAATGAGACTCTAATTCTTAAAGATTAATCAAAGGCTTATATATTTGATAATGATCAGTAACAAGATACCCATACAATCGGAAGTGTAACCCAATGCCCAACCTAGATATACCAACTACCTTTGACTGCTACAGACACATGAACATCCACCTCCATCTCCTCTCTCTCTCTTTCTCTCTCTCTCTCTTTCATTCTCCTCTCCTTTTATCTCTTCCTCTCCTAACTCCTCCCACCTTAGCTCCTCCTACAATAACTAGGGACTGTAAGCAACTAAAGTCAGTTCTCACAGGTCAGATTATGCAAAGTGGCACCATTAGTGGCATATCACCCTCCAGTGTGTATCATGAACAACATCATATTATTGATGTTTTTCTGTAAAACTAGAGAGATTCAAATGAGCTGGGTGATGCTGGTGTTTTCAGAGTCCCTTGGAAATAGTCAGTAGCCAGTTCTCTATAATATACATTTCAAGAATTCTAACCAGAAGCAATAGCATGAAACAGCAAAGAAGAGCTGTCTCGTTGTCTCTTTTTCTGGGATTCTTTATATTGTTTTGTTGGACTAAATCACCAAACCTTTTATATCAAAAAGCCAGGACACTCTCCTTTTTATTTGAATTCTGTGCTGAGTGAAGAATAACTGTGTTGAGCATATTAAGACATGGAGACAGCATGAATGCTGGAGTAGAATGCTGTGAGACATTGTCTTCAGGGCATGTCTTGACCTATTGAAGACCTACATAAACTAGGCCCTTCAGCATTCCAGCAGTTAATGCTCCATGAAGGACAGTCAATTTTCTTCAGTGGTATAACCACTGATAAGCTGTGCATATTCCAGTAAATAATGTACCATTTATGATCATGAAAACAAACTTAATTAAACTCATTTAGTCACAACAACAAAACAAATGACCTGAAATACAAGGGGACTTATTAGAAAGAAGGAGGTGTTCAGCAAGAGTGTAGAGAGATGAGAGATGGCTCAAGATGACAATAACCAAAATGAAATGTGTGTGTGTGCATGCATATACATATGTTTGTGTGCGCACATATATGCATGTGTCTTTCTGTGTGTGTGTGTCTCTCTCTCTCTCTCTCTCTCTCTCTCTCTCTCTCTCTGTGTGTTGTGTGTGTGTGTGTGTGTGTGTGTGTGAGAGAGAGAGAGAGAGAGAGAGAGAGGAGAGAGAGAGAGAGAGAGAGAGATTGCTAAAATAATAATAAAGAAAAAGATAAAAGAAAAGAAAGGAACCTCTGTTGGGCCTGTAGTCTCATCTCCTCAGTATACTGAAGCAGGAGGATGGTTTGAGTATAGAATCCCAAGCTAGCTCTAGAAATGACTCATCTAAATAACAAGGCAACATCACTACATCATAAAAATAGTATAAAGGAAGGAATACACCCTTGAGCAAATTGAAATCTTTTATTTGAATGTGACATATGAACAGGAAATGATGTGAGAGTGGTGTGACTAACTACAGTTTGTCCTCATGCTGTGAACTGAGCCCTCCTTCCTCACTGCTAGATAGCAAAGCAGGTTTTACATATAGAGCAAGAGAAATGAGCAAGTCATTCTGAGCTGAATCCTTGTGAATTTCTATGTGTACCCACATCGACAAAAAAAAAAAAAAAAAACCACCAAAAAACAAACAAACAAACAAAAAAATCCAGGAGACTACAGCAAAATGGAAGTATTCACAGAAAAGGGAACAGTTGGGATACCTGAACATTCATACCAAGATAGGGACAAGCTATGGATTGTCTCAGTCTGTTTTCTGTGGCTATAACAAATATCGTCAAGCTTAGTACTTATTAAAAAAAATATGGTCATTTACCTCAAAGGTTTGATGACAAAAATTCCAAGATTAGATGGCTCTACTGTTATGGCCTGGGGACTGTCATCATGCTCCATAGCATCACAACGGTGGGAACAAGTGGTAGATGGAGTGATACAAAGTCAAAGACTGGAACAGGTCCCATCTTACTCTTTTCTTAGAAAACCATTCTTAAGGGACAAATTTGTAGTCCTGTGAGAACTACCTTAAATCTCTCTCAAAGAGAAATCTCCATTGATAGATTGAATTATATTCCCAGGCTTCAACTCTTAAGATTACTACATCCAGACACACAATTTTCATCATAAATCTTTAATGAATAAGTAATATCCAGGGTATATAATCTTTGTTTTTTAAAAAATAATCATATTTATTTTATTTTTTGTTGGATATTTTATTTAACATTTCAGATGTGATCCCCTTGCCCCATTTTACCCCACCCAGGAACCCCCATCCCATCCCCCCCTCCTGCTTCTATGAGGATGTGCCTCCACCCACTCATCCACTCCCACCTCTCCACCCTCTAATTCCCCACACTGGGGCATTCAGCCTTCACTGGACTAAGGACCTCCTCTCCTATCTATGCCCAACAGGGCCATCCTCCCCTACATATAACTGGAGCCATGGATCCCTCCCTATGTGCTCCCAGGCTGGTGGTTTAGATCCTGGAAGCTCAGGTTGGTTGGTATTGTTGCTGTCCCCATGGGGCCGCAAACCCTTTCAACTCCTTCAGTCTTCTCTCTAACTCCTCCATTGGGAACCCATGATCAGTTCAATGGTTAGCTATGAGCATCTGCCTCTGAATATGTCAAACTCTGGCAGACATCGAAGGACACAGCTATAGCAGGCTCCTGTCAGCATGCACTTCCTGAGATCCATATCAGCGTCTGCCTTTGGTGACTGCACATGGGATGGATACTCAGGTGGAGCAGTCTCCGGACAGCCACTCCTTCAGTTTCTGTCCCACACTTTGTCTCCATATTTGTTCCCTTGAGTATTTTGTTACTCCTTCTAAGAAGGACCAAAGCACCCACCCTTTGGTCTTCCTTCTTCATGAGCGTCATGTGATTTAATGAATAAGTAATATCCAGGGTATATAATCTTTGAAAGGATAATACATACCACTGGGGACAAAATAAATCATATAGGCTCTTCAGGTTAGAAGCAGAATTGGGATTTTCTACCAAGTGGGAATGCCATACAGGAAGTCTTAGGATGTGGCTCACATGTTACACTTGTGCTTTAGGCTGAAGCTCAGTAAAACAGACTACTTAATTTAATTGTTGATCTCTGTGCAAATTTTGAGTACAATAACCCTATCCAATTGTTTCTAAATCTCAAATGTCCAGAATCCAGTAAACATTTATATCTTTTCATATCTATATTGTGGACATATATTGAGATGAAATAATGGCATAACATACAAGCCAAAAGTACTTTCTATCTCTCAAGCTTTGAAACTAAACTGTGATTGTCTTTTTTTTGCAAATTTCAGACTTATTAAGAAAGTTTATATAAAACACAGCTATTTCTTGTTTGAATGAAAATGAGGACATGCCTACTCTTCAGGATGGTGGAAAGGAAAGTTTTGATGTAGATATGAGGGAGAGCACACCCAGAGGCATCCGGAAGGGTCCAGACTGAACCAGGCCAGTAGAATGGATCAGACTATGAGAGGACAGATAGAGGAGAAATCCACAAAGGAACTGAGAAGTCAAGAGGCCCAATAGAGAACATAGGAACCAAGAGAGACCAAGAGAGTGCATTGTCAAAATGGCTGAGTTATATGGGAAAAAAGAGAAACCATGAGAAGGGAAGCTGTGTGGCTGAAGAGCTTTGTGGTACGGCTATATCAGCTAGCCAGGGTGATCCTGTAACAGGTACTTGTGAGTGGGGAGTGAGGAGGTCTAGAAGCTAGCATAGACCTTGCTATGCTAACAGACACCAGAGGTATAGGTTACTGGAAAAGCCTTATGTCCTTTTTTGCCAGAGATAAGAATAATGATACCTTTAGCAAGCAAGAATTGTCTATCATAAGTCCCCCCAAGGGAATTCTAGCTTTTCTTTAAATGCCAGCCTTTGGCACAAGGAATTTCTTGAGACTTAACACTGCTGAGATGAGATATACAGAAATGCATATTTACCATTTGAATAGCACAAAGTGGACAACTAACTTACCAGTGGTTTTAAAAATTTCTTGAACTTTCATTTAGATGCATGTTGCTACAATTTTCTATGCATTAACTTATCTAAAAATGAATAGATAAAATTCATCCTATAGTGTTCTTATGCTTCAAAATCTATTTATTGTGCACATACAAACACATGGCCCTGGATATATACACAACATACATTCAAGTTTACCAACAAAACCCCAAACAAGATATTATATATATTTTCTAACATAAATATATTCATAGAAATGGCCTTGATCATCCTCCCCATCATTCCTCATCTCTTTCCATCTCCCTCGTTCACCCCATGTCTCAAAGCTTTATGACATATCCCCTCTGACCATGACTTCTGATGTCACATGTATTTCCTACTGCTCTGGAATCACTGAACAGCGTTGGGACATCAGGTCATTTGGTCATGGTGGGTTGAGAGTACTGGCCAGCTATACCAGTAAATATCTAACTACTATCTCTTGGAATATAGTTTTGACACTGATTTTTATGTTTTACTTATTTACACTGACAAAACAAAACTCAAATAGTGAACGATTATAACAGAATCTTACTAATTTGTCAGTGAGTCCAGTAACTTTTCTATGAAATGTGATAATAGTTAAACAACAAACAAAAAACCAATACGTCTTTCTAATTCTGTATTATATTCTATTCACAATGTAAGAGCTATAGACACAACTTGCATTTAATTTTTTTGTTTTGGTTTTTTTTTGTTTGTTTTGTTTGTTTGTTTGTTTTTGAGACAGGGTTTCTCTGTGTAGCCCTGGCTGTCCTGGAACTCACTCTGTAGACCAGGCTGGCCTCGAACTCAGAAATTCACCTGCCTCTGCCTCCCAAGTGCTGGGATTAAAGGCGTGCGCCACTACTGCCCAGCTCTTGCATTTAATTTTAAACTGCCTTATTACAATTTTATATCTCTTAATTAATTTTAGAAAATCAATAAAATAATAAATCTAACACTGGTTTCATTATATGCACAATATAGTGTAAATTCCCACACCATGATGTACTTTTATCCTAATAGCATGAGATCACTGAGGCTATACCTGAGCAAAGAGGTGTACCTATCCCATAATATTTCCACAAAACATGCATAAAAAAAATTCCATAAGTAATAGTAAAGTGTTATAAATAATTAAGTATTCATTTGAGTATTTTTATATTTGTTGTTAGTATAATTTCCTTCATTGTAAGTTCACATGTTGCTTATGACTTCTAATGGGTTGATACAACTTGACTACAGAAACTGATTTCTAGTCTATCCATTCCTGCATTCTGAAATGTCAATGTTTCTAAATTTGATTTTTTTTTTTTTTTGATAATCTTGTGTGTCTGTGTGTGTGTCTGTGTGTTTACGTGAGTGCATGTGTGGCTGAGTGTGAGCATACTCGTGCCATGCTATACTTATGGAAGTCAAAGGTCCTTGTCCTCCACCTTGTTTGAGACAGATTCTCTTTGTTTGTGTTTTTGTTGTTTTGTTGTTTGTTTTCTATTGCATGTGCTGAGACAGCAGGCCCATAAGCATCTGGGGATTCTTTTCTTCCCATCTCACCATAGGAGTACTCGACTCACAGACATGGCTACATGCAGGCTCTAGGGATTTTGTTTGGATATTTTATTTATTACATTTCAAATGTTATCCCCCTTCCCAGTTTCCCCTCCAAAATCCCCCTATCCCATCTACCATCCCGGCTGCTTCTGGGAAGGTGCTCCCCTCCCCTATGCTGGGGCATCAAGCCTCCTCACGACCAAGGGCCTCCCCTTCCATTGATGCCAGATAAGGCAATCCTCTGCTACATATGCAGCTGGAACCATGGGTCCCTCCATGTGTGCTCCTTGGTTGGTGGTTTAGTCCCTGGGAGCTCTGGGGGTTCTGGTTGGTTGATATTGTTGTTCTTCCTATGGGGTTGCAATCCCCTTCAGCTCCTTCAGTCCTTCCCCCTAACTCCTCCATTGGGAACCCTGTGCTCAGTCTGATGGTTGGCTGTGAGCATCCACATCTGTATTGGTCAGGTTCAGGCAGAGCCTCTCAGGGGACAGCCATACCAGGCTCCTGTCAGCAAGTGCTTCTTGGCATCAGCAATAGAATCTGGGTTTGGTGTTTGCAGATGGGATGGATCCCCAGGTGGGGCAGTCTCTAGATGGCCTTTCCTTCAGTCTCTGCTCCACTCTTTGTTACCACATTTCCTTTAGACAGGAACAATTCTGTGTTAAATATTTTTGAGATGGATGGGTGGTCCCATCCCTCAACCATGGGCTGCGCCTAACCACAGGATATGGTCTCTACAGGTTCTATTGCTCCTTTTTGGGTATTTTGGATAATGTTATCCCCGTTGGATCCTGGAGTCTCTTGTTTTCCTGGCATCTGGGACTTTCTAGTGGCTACCCCTGTTCCCCATTCCCACTGCTCACACCTTCCCTTCAATTTCCTAACTCTATGTATTTCTCCCCGTTTCCTCCCACACCTGATCTTGCTCCACTTTTCCCCCCCTCCTCTCTCCCTCCTAACCCCCTCCCTCCCTCCTCCCTCCCTCTACATCCTGTGTTTATTTTGTTCCCCCTTCTAAGTAGGGCTGAAACATCTATACTTTGGACTTCCTTCTTGTACTTCATATTTCTGTGAATTGTATTGTGGGTATTCTGAGCTTTTTGCCTAATACCCACTTATCAGTGAGTACATACCATGTATGTTCTTTTATGACTAGGTTACCTCACTAAGGATGATATTTTCTAGTTCCATCCATTTGCCTGTGAATTTCTTGAAGTCATTGTTTTTAAGAGCTCTTAATTCAGCTTCTCATACTTGTCTTTATTCAATGAACTATCTTGCCCCACTAGGATTTGAAATTTCATTATGTTTTTAAATAAAAAAATGTATAACTTGAGTATTAAGTCAATGCTACATGTCAAACATTAGAAATATTGTATGTATTTCTCACATACAGTAGTCAGAGTTCGAACTTGAATTTTTTCCTTTACTGACTTTTATCTTTTTAAGAAACCCATTAGCCGCTGAGTCTTGAGGTCCTTTCCCTGTAAATAGGGTATAACAGCAGTATAATTTCTCAATATTAAAAGGATGAAATATAGTTAGCTAACTATCTCCTCATGATAATTATGCCAAACCTCAGAGGCTGCTCTGGAGGAAGAAAATAAGTTGTCATCAATAATAGCTCCAATATGAACTATGGAATAGCAGATATCAGATTATCCTGTAAGATATTAAAGACATAGAACTCTGGTTCTTTTAATGGAGACATTTCACATGGGGAACCATCCCAGAGCTGACCAACACATCAAGCAAAATTGTCCTATAATGTATTCATCTATGAAACCATGTTTGGAATGGTTTTATTATGTGCAATGCATGGGATTAAAGTAATTGCAAATGCTGGTATGTGTTGTAATACTAAGTTCTTCAGACACCATTTTAAAATAAAGAAGCACCATAATGATGGAGAATTAAAGCCACTGTTAATGTTATACACCATACTAAGATTCTATTGGAGGAGATGAAGTAAGAGCAGTATTTCTCCTTTATGTGTTGTGTGACTTTTTCTGAGGAAACATGAACAGACATCTACTGATCCCCGATACTGAGTCAATGACAGACCAAAGTAAGGATTCCTCCCATGTCAAATGTGGAGAACCAATGAGTTTATTGGGGGGTAATTTATAAGAGTATAGGTTGTGGGGTTACTTACAAGAGCAGGGATGACTGAAAGACAGTTTTACCACTGAAATGGGGTTTACCACCCCAGAAAAGCTGCATCCCTGAAAATCTCTGCATGACTTGGAGGCAGTTGACAAGTTAGAAACTCTTCTCTCACAAGCAAGATTTCTGTTTCTATAAACTCGGTAAAAGGACTGTGTGAAATTTTGTAAGGTTCAAGGACTTTCTGGGCCTTGTATGCATTGTTTTCTTCCTGAGCCCTTGTAAAATTTCATTTACTTCCTGGGTCATAGGGAGCCTACATCAAGGATGGAATGTTTCAATTCAGGGGAAATTGCTTTACTACCATACTTTGTGCCCTTCATAATATAGACAGTTTTCTTTTTGGCCTTGTAGGTTAAAGAGATTCACTTACATTGTTCATTTTTACAAAACTTTATGCAATGTGGTTAATGTCTCCTAGGTACCATCAATGATATCAGACTGCTTTCAGAAGAAATGATAAGGAGCGAGAGGGTAGGAATCTGAGACTTGCCAATTTGGCCCCTATCTTGACTGCCACAAACCTATGGCTTTCAAAGTTGGAATTTAAAAAAAGTATATTTGTTTAATGTGCATATGTGTATTCCTGACTATGTATATGTGTACTGCATTTAGTGTCTGGTGCCCATATAGGCCAAAAGACAGCACCAGATCCCCTAGAACTGGAGCTGCCCCTAGAACTGGAGCTGCCCCTAGAACTGGAGCTGCAGATGGTTGAGTGCTGGAACCAAACCAAGGTCCTCTACAATAGCAGTAACTTCTTGTAATTGCTGAGCCATTTCTCCGGCCCCTAATGTTGGAAATTTTAAAGAATTCACACATAGCTTAGATTCCTAGAGATAGTGAGATACTTTATGAAACCACAATGCATGTTAATCTGTTGATCTATAGTTACTTATGTCACATATTTACCACAGATAACAGAAGAAAATGACCCCAGCTTTGAAGGCTGCTTCAGGGCTCTTTACCTATGTAAGCAATCTGAATATATACCTCATTTTACCTCTCCTTCCTTGTTGGGAGCCGACTTCTAGCAGAAAGCGGCTATCATCTTTACAGCCATCTCGAGCCATATACCCTGACAAGAGACTTGTTTTCAACAGCCCACAACAGCTGAGCACACTCTGATAACATCTTGTTTTTATCAAATATCTTGTTTTGCTGTTTAGTGCCCCCAGCTGCAAGGCGCACGTGGTTATCTCCATGCTGCAAGGCACATGACGTAGTGCCTTCAGCTGAGCTTGTCCACGAGGGCAAGGCACATGGTAAAGGGTAAAAATACCCAGGATTTCCTTTCAATAAATGAGACTTGATCAGACTCTCTGTCTTGTCTCCTCCTTTGCGTCTCTCACCCTCTGTCCCCACTCTCTCTCTTGCTAGACCCTGACTGGCAAACCGGAGCAGCAGAACGGACTGGGTCATTACACTTCCTCAGTTCATACCTGCCCATATTACAAAGGTTAGGAGCTAGTACTCCACTTAGACTAACCTTTTGCTTTCCCTCTGCCCAATCTGGGTTCCAATTCCAAGTGATGTTAATGATACCCTTCTACTTTGCTAATTTCTCCACTCCCATCTCCACCTGATAACTCCTGTCTTAATTAGAGTTTCTATTGGTGTGATAAACACTATGACCAAAAGCAATGTGGTGAGGAAAGGATTTATTTCCTCTTCTAGCTTGTAGTCCATCAACCAGGGAAAATAATAGTGGGAACTCAAGGCAGGAACTAGAAATACATAAACTGATACAGAGGCCATAGAGGAGGAGAGCTGACAGGCTTGCTCTGTGTGCCTTGCTCAGCCTGCTTTCATCCCATTGTAGGAATACCTGCTCAGAACTGGTACTTTCCACAGTGGGCTAGGCCCTCCATTTTAATCACAAATTAAGAAAATACTACAGAGACTTGCCTAAAGATCAATTTTAGAGGTTGTTTTCTTTATTTATGGATATTTTATTTACATTTCAGATGTGATCCCCTTTCCCCATTTCCCACCCAGGAACCCCCATTCCCATCCCCCCTTCTGCTTCTATGAGGATATGCCCCCACCCCCCTCCCACTCCCACCTCTCCACCCTCAAATTCCCCAACACTGGGACGTCCATCCTTTACTGGACCAAGGACTTCCTCATTTACCTATGCCTAACACTGTCATCCTCCCCTACATATACAGCTGGAACCATGGGTCCCTCCCTAGTGCTCCCAGGTTGGTGGTTTAGACCCTGGGAGCTCTGGTTGGTTTGGTATTGTTGTTCTCTCTATGGGGCCGCAAGCCCTTTCAGCTCCTTCGTCTTCTTTCTCACTCCTCCATTGAGAACCCCATGATTCAGCTCAATGGTTAGCTGTGAGCATCCACCTCTGAATATTTCAGGCTCTGGCAGACCTCTAAGGAGACAGCTATATCAGGCTCCTATCAGCATGCACTTCTGACATCCATATCAGCTTCTACCTTTGGTGACTGCACATGGGATGGATATCCAGGTGGAGCAGTCTCCGGATGGCCCCTTAGAGGCGTTTTCTAAACGGTAATTTCCTCAGATAATTTTAACTACTGTCAAGATGACAATAATAAAAAATTTAAAATAAAATTGATCCCTTATCAACTTGATACACATACACATCAGTGATTCATATTCTAACCTTTCCTTTTTTGTTTTCACCAAGATATCATAGTAATATCAGCAATTATCTCATAGTAACATCTCATAGTACTCTCTCAGAAGTACTCAACATTCCAACCTTTAAAAGTCCCATAGTGGCTTTAGAAATTCAAAGATTTTAAAATGTTCAGTCTCTTCATAACATCCAAAGTCTCTTTCCAGTTCAAAGACTCTCTGGAACATACAAAGCAGCCTTGGCTTCTCTGGACCACAGTTTCTATATCTTCCTAGGAGAATTTCACCTTAATGATGCTGGCGTCTTCTTATCACAGCTGATTCTTCAGGCTTAACCAGTATTGATTGCAAAGTTTCTCGTTAGTGGTGTTCTAATTCAAAACATCAATCCTACTGCTAGAGTCTCTAAAGGACTTTCAAAACTGTCTTCTGGCTTGGTATAATGACACATGGTTTTAATTCTAGCACTCAGGAAGCAAAGGCCAGTGAATTTGTATGATTTGAGGCTAGCCCACTCTATGTAGTAGTTTCCAGGACAATCAAGGCTGCATAGTGAGCTGAAAAAAAAAAACACAAAAACAAAAACCTTCTGAAACTTCCCAAGCCAGGCCTCCATTGTTCCAGATCTCATGGAACAGCCCACTGAGCTCTGAACCTTCATATGGCTTTTCAAAGTTCCAAAGTTCCAAAACTCTTTCAAAATCCTCCAGAAACAAGACAGTCAGATCTGTCACAGCAATATCTCACACACTTAGCACTCATTTCTATCTTAGTTAGGATCTCTGTTGTTATGATAAAACACCATGACCAAAAGCAACTTGGGAAGGGTTTATTTCATCTTTCAGCTTGATGTCCAAAGACAAAAGACAGTAGGCAGGAACTCAGGGCAAGAGAACTTGCAGGATGCTGCTTACTGGCTGTGGTAGTTTGAATAAGAAGGGCTCCTACAGGCTCATGTATTTGAAGGTGTAGTCACCAGGGAGTGGCAATATTTGGAAAAATGAAAAGGATTAGGAGGCGTGGCCTTGTTCGGGAAGTGTGTCACTAGGGGTGGGCCTTGAGATTTCAAAGCCCATGCCAAATCAGAGTCCCTTTCTTCCTATGGATCAGGAAGTAGCTCTCAGCTACTGTTCCAGAACCTACTTAAATATTCCCTACCGTACTGATAATGAACTAAACCTTTGAAACTGTAACAAGCCTCTAATTAGATGGCTTTCTTTTATAAGAGTTGTCTTGATACCATAGTATCTCTTCATATCAACAGAATAGTGACTAAGACAGAAGTTGTTACCAGAGAGCAAGATATTTCTCTGAGAGGCCTGACCATGCTGCTTGTTGGCAGAATGTGAACCTTCGGACTTTGCATAGGAAAGCAATTGAATGCTTTAAGTGAGGCTTAATGGATTATTCTAGTAGGAGCATGAAAGATGGTGGTGCCAAGAGCAATGTGGAATGTGGGGCCTGGCTCAAGAGGTTTCAGAAGTGAAGAATATTAGTAAGTAGGCTAGAATCCATTCTTGTGACATTTCATATGCCTGAGGCTAAACTGAAGAGTTTTTGATTAATGGTCTTGGCAAAGACGATTTCAAAACAGCCTAGTATTAGCTGTGTCATATGGATATTAGTGTCTGCTCTTATGCAGATCTATAATGAAAAGGAGAAAGCTCATCAAAGAGAAATACAAAATGTATAGTTTGAGGAGAAAGGCAGCACCAAGAGTGTAATGGAACCAAGTCCAGTGCCCAAGGAGGGATGAAAATGATGCTAAATGGGATAAAGGGTGGAATGACCTCATGGCAAGACTCAGTCTGGCTAAACTTTCAACTTGTGAAAAAGAATTAAAGAAAAGCGTAATCGATGAAGAAAACTATCAAAACCAAAAAGCCAATACAAATGTATTTGAATGAGGGGCCAAAATACAGCCCAGCAAGCAGCAGAACTTGGCAGCTTCAGGCACATGGTTCAGGCTTTAGAATCCAGGATACAAGAAAGGGGTTATGGAATATCCCTCCTCGACTAAGGAAAACCACAGAGGCCAGGCTTATATTGAGGTGTCCTTGCATGGAGGCCCAGGGGAGGCCATTGTGTGAAGCTGTAATGGTGAAATCTGGATATTGTTGGAGACCCAAAAATGTTGAAGATGCCAGAGCTGTGAAATATCTGATGAGGAAAGCTGCTAACAGGGTGTGGAACCAGCCTAAGAGAGAGATGTGTGCTATGGTCAAAAAAGATGAAAAGAGTTGGGGATCTGAAGAGTGCTTTGACATCTAATGTTTGGCTGTGGGTCTCTACATCTGTTTTGGCCACCTGTTGTGTAGAGCCTCTCAGAAAACCTTTATGCTAGCCTCCTTTCTGCAAGCATAACTGTATCATTAATAGTGTCAAGGATTGGTTCTTGCCCATGGGATGGGTCTCAAGTTGGGCCAGTCACTGGTTAGCCATTCTTTCAGTCTCTGCTCTATCTTTGTCCCTGTACTTTTTATAGGCAGTACACATTTTGGGTTGAAGGTTTTGTGGGTGGGTTGCTGTCCTTATCCTCCCACTGGAAGCCTGCCTGGCTATAGGACATGGCCACTTTAGGCTCTGTATTCCCCATTCCTAGGAATCTCAGCTAGAGTTACCCCCATAGACTCCCTGGAGCCTCCCCCATCCCAGGTCTCTGAAATGTCCTAGAGATACCACCCCACTCCTGCCTCCCACCATGCATATGTAACAGATGTGCAGCTTGATCTTCATGTGGGCCTTGCAACAACTGGAGCTGGGGCAGTCCTTGACTCTGTTGCCTGCCTGTGGATCATGTTCCTCTAACTGGGCTGCCTTGTCTGGCCTCAGTGGGACAGGATGTGCCTAGTCCTGCAGTGATTAATGTGCCAGGGTGGGTTGGTACCCAGGGGGGCCTCCCTCTTCTCAGACAAGGGAATGGGGATGAGGGAAGGGTCTGTGGGGGGGGGAACTGGGAGGAAGGTGGCTGTGATCTAGATATAAAGTGAATAAATAAATAAATAAATAGAATAAACAATGTCGAGACTGTGACATACTACAGGGACTTTTAAAGTTGAGCTGAATGCTTTTTAAATTTTTTTTGCATTATTCTATGGCTACAAGTCAATAGACTTGGGGCCAGGGTATGGAATGTGGTGGTTTGAATAAACATGCCACCATAGGCTCATACACCAGGAAGTGGCACTGTATAAAAGGATTAGGAGGTGTGGCTTTATTGGAGGAGGTGTGTCACTGGGGGGTGGGTTTCAAAGTTTCAAAAACCCATGCCAAGTCCAGAATCCCTCTGCTTATGGATCAGGGTGTTCCTCTCAGCTACTGCTTCAGTGCCTGCCTGCAGGCCACCATACTTCTCACCATGATGATAATGGCCTAAACCTCTGAAACTGTAAACCAGTGTCTAATGAAATATTTTCTTTTTTAAAGCATTGTCTTGGTCATAGTATTTCCTTACAGAAATAGAGTAGTGACTAAGATACTGGCTTGCTCCTTGTGGCATGTTCAAGCTGCTCTCTTATACACTCTAGGATTTCTTGCTCAGGAGTACCACTGCTCACAACCGACGGGAACTTCCCATATCATTTGCCAGCCAAGAAACTGCCCCACAGGCTTGCCTATGGCCAATATTTTTGGAAACATTTTCTCAATTGTGAATTCCTCTCCTTAGATAACTCTAGCTTCTGTCAAGTTGATGGAAAAAACAAACAAACAAACCCAGACTTATACACACATGCTTTTTTTGACAATATGTCAGCCACTGTGCCAGTTTTGGGAATGTACTCAGTAAGAAAGTTCAATTCATAATACCAAGCACATAAATCTAGAAAGTAAGAGAGATGAACATCCATCTGTTGAAAGAAAGTTCTTTATACATGCTAAGACACCTCTCGGGGACTTGGCATTCTCATCTATAAAATGGTTATGATAATTTTCATGATTTTTCATAATTCTGTGTTAATACAGTGATACAACTGGATACAAAGTCTTTAGCTCAGTGCTTGGTGACTGTGAAATTATTATTGCTTTTAGAGATTGATATTTCTACCATTATCATCACTGTTTAACATAGCTTTACTTGTTAAGGGCACAGTTTAAAATTTCAGTATACCCTACTTTATAAGTTACTAATGTGATATTAATCTATTAGCAACTAATGCCAAATAGAAAGAATCTCTTCTGATCTCCATAACAATAACATGCTTGAATATTTCCAAGCTCATATAGCTTGAAGTGACGTCCAGCATTTTCTCTGAAGAGATAGTTCTTATTTGCCATGGGTAAAAGCTCAGATCATTATAACTCAAATCCAATACATTTGGCAACAATGTGGGACTAAGATGTAACCTGCCTCTTTCCCATCTGTATGGACCAATGCTATACTCCAGGAAAAAAAATACAGACTCATTTTGCCTGTCTTATAGATCAATGTGAAGGGAAGCCCTGGAGTTCCACCCCCTGTTCACAAGCCAGGGCGAGGAGATATGGAGCTGGTGGCAGTGTCATTGCTATGTTTATTGTATGACTTCCATGTGCATAATGAAGTCCTGAGTCTACATTACATTTGTGCTGGGAGGAAATACAAGTAGCATGGTTTTACTTGTTCTGTGACCAGGCAAAAGCAAATTATATCAGCTCTGAAGTCCCTCCTTCCAGTGTACAACTGTATGATTTTGGATAGGTTCTTTGGGAAGCCAGAATCTTGACTGAGTGCTCCTCGGAATGTCTGGAAAGATTCCCCGAAATCATATGGTAGTTGCTTTCTTTCTCTGGAGTTTCCTGTAAACACATTTCCAACATCAAAAAATCTTTCCCCTAGACTGCTGCTCTCTGCAATGTGCTCCAGACTCAACTTGATCTAGCAGAAACAAGGCTTTCCTCTCTTCTCTGTCTTTTGAATGGTAAGTCACCACTTTCCTGAAGTTCCCTGTCCACATATTTGATTTACAACTTTTTTTTAAGTTAATTCATCTGTGGTAGTAATAATGAATGTTCTGTGTCTTTCATTCATTAAAATATCAACCTCTCCACTTCTGCTTTTAAAACTACTTTAATGTATCTTAGCTGGAGAGTTTTGTGTTAGCCTTTGGAGACCAGTGAGAAAGTACTTTCACAAATGTTCCAATAGGCACCGTGTTAGATGCTTATGCTGGATGGAGAAATAAATACAATTCATTCTGTTTGTTAATAGAGACAGAAAATAAAAAAGAAATTACAACATACGTGCACATTCTGTTTGACAAAAGAAATTAGGATACTTGTACATCACATAGGTTGAGATTCCTTCTTCATTTAGGATGGCGTCCTAGGAGAAGACATTTATAAATGGAAACTTGAAAGGACAGTAAATAATATCCAATAGAGAAATGAATGTGGATTTTCCAGTTGGTGGGAACAACATATCTGATTTCATAAATATGTCACAGAAAGCTTGTTTCACATGAAGAACAGGTTTTGATCTTAGATTCCTGTGATGGTTTGGTTAATCTCTGTTGTCTACTTGAATGGATATAGAATTACCTAGTGTTGTGGTTACTTCTTGGGTAGCCACAAACATAGTTCTATTGGGGTTCTCTCTTGCTAGGTGACTTCAGTTTATATCAAGTTGACAAAATGTAAACAGAAAAATTAAGACACTCAAGATTCCAGAAATGAAACATAATCTAACATTGATGGTGAATATAAAAAAGGGGGAAGCTGTGAAAGGTGAGTGTGCTAACATCTCCAGCTAATTCTCTCTGGTACCATCCTCACATATAAACCTTCAGTGGGTATCAATGGCAACATCCTCACATACAAACCTCTAATGGGTACCAATGACAGATTAAAGTAATAATGAAAACTGAAACAGGTTGAAATTTCCTGTGTACTTTATGTGCTGTGCTTTTCAGTTATTCTCTGAGTTCTGTTAGCTAAAACCCCTTTCTATTTATTTTGAGAAATAGATACAAAATAGTTGTTCAGAGGCTATTATTTCTACTTCTGTAAACATGTTTGCCATAACAAAACTCCTGCTCATGGTCTTCAGTTGCATAGGCTAAAATTCTAAACACACCAATGACAGGAAAAGCAAAATTTAACAGTGACTAGCCCATAAATGTAAAAATTATGGCTTGGGGCCCAGCCTCTCAAAGTTAGCTAAACTGGGTCTACAACTATAATAAACCTTAGTTTTCCAACTCTCTGAGGAATGCCTGGTCTCTTGATGGTCTAAGTTCTGCAATAAAAGTATGGTTTCATGAAAGTCCAACTTTGTGAGACCAATGAATGTAGTTAGCTTTTTTTTTTACATAGTGCTTGCGAGGGGTTACATACAGGAGTATGGGTCACCCCCTCCCCCAAACAGCTACATCACCACAAAGTCCCACCCACTCACGGATGGTGACCTTTGAAAAACCGCACTGTGGAGTCACACTTTCAATTAACTTTTCACAACCATAGGCCTGACTGCCATTGTACTAGTCTGCTTTAGTTACCATGGCTACAGTGTACCGTTCAAGATATCATCTTGTTATGACTAGAGAAAAAGGCGCACTTAGGAAACACACTGCTGAGCATAAACAGGAAGGAGTTTCCAGAAAGCATTAGCTGAGGATATTAGCACACCAAGATTATTTTGTTTTACAGCTTATTTCCTTTTAAATATTCACTCACAAAATTAGAATTATTTTTCATCATTGGCATCTTGTTTGTCCTAACTGTGTTGTTTAGGATTTGTCAGGTCGACACAAACTAGAGTCACCTGGGAAGAGGGAATCTCAATTAAGAGATTGCCTCCATCAGCCTGGCCTGTGGGCATGTCTATGGAGCATTTTCTCAATGGATGATTGATACTGGAGGACACAGTCCACTGTAGATGGTGTCTGGTTGTGGCAAGGGCAGGTGGTCCTGAGTTGTATAAGAAAGCAGGCTGAGTAAGCCATACAGAACACCTCAGTAAGTGGCATGTCTCCATGGCCTCTGCATCAGCTCCTGCCTCCAGGTTCCTGGCTTGACTTCTCTCAGTGATGAAATATCTCCCCTAAGTCAAATAAGCCCTTTCATCTTGAGAATGCTTTTGGTCAGTTTGTACTGCAGCAACACAGAAGTAAATTAGTACACTGAGTATACAATGTCAACTAAAAGGTTGTTCCCTAGAGGCAAAGAGGAACATTATAGTCAGTAATTTTGCTACTACATTTTTCTAACTACATGAAATTTTTATATAAATGAAAGCAAAACAATGAAATATGCTATTAATTCATACAACAACAAATCCCAACCATAATGAAATGTTCATAAAAACACGAACTCATAGCCATTTAAAATGCCACCACTGGGAAACCTCCCCAGCTAATCACTACTGTTTCTGTATCTTTTTAGGTGTTAAA
This sequence comes from Mastomys natalensis, assembly GCA_021653895.1. Taxonomy (NCBI): domain Eukaryota; kingdom Metazoa; phylum Chordata; class Mammalia; order Rodentia; family Muridae; genus Mastomys; species Mastomys natalensis. The sequence continues at coordinate 5,769 of JAJTUV010003903.1, read as the reverse complement.
TATATGTATCCCTGTACACAGAATCCCACATACTTTTCATTTCAAGAGCTGCCTTTTCATATCTGGCCTGAGAAGATTAATACTTCTCTTTCTCCTCATGGATGACCACCTCTTATTACCACTCAGCACACTGGGTGGCAGCCCACTGAGTGGCACACACTGTCCAATGCCAAATACTGCAGTGGTCCAGGTCCCAAGAAGAATAGAAGTATTGTGATGGACTAAAGAAGACAAGCCTTCATACAGAGAAGCACTTTTCCTCATTCCCTAAACTCCCACTCCCCTTGTCCCTGCTTTCACAATAGATTTACATTCGTTTCCTTAATTGTTACTAACTTGAAAAGCATGTAAACCCCAAGAGCTTGTTTTAACCATCCTTCTCACAGAGCCAGCCTATGCTGTACCACTCTAACATGCCAATAGCATTCTCCCTTCTCTGTGATTTAATGCTCTTTAACCTTAGGAGAAGTATTCATCCTAAAAGTTATGGTCAAAGAAGCCTGTTGACAGACAGACAGACAGACAGACACAGACACACACACAGACACACAGACACACAGACACCACACACACAACACACACACACACACACACACACAGAGAGAAGTAAAGGACAATAAACAGCCCCAAGACACATCTGTAGGCTTTCTCAAAAGATAGTTGTGCTTAAGTGTTTTATATATATGTATATATGATATTATATATAATAAATTATGAATTATAAAATTAAAATTTATAAAATATATGCATATAAATTATGTGGCATTCTAAATTATAACGATTAAAGAATATAATTTATAACAAGGTTTAAAGACTGAAAAATGTTTAAAACTTAAAGTTTAAAAACGAAGTGAGACTATATGAGTTGGTTTGTCTCTATTGTTTTAATAAGTAGATGGAGCTGGAGACAATCGTTCTGAGTGAGGGAACCCAGAACAAGAAAGACAAAGATCACATATTTTCTATCATTTGTGGGTGTTAGCTTTAAAATTTCAGACAAAAGTGTTCATTTGGAATACATATAGAGATCAGCAAACAAATAATGAGCCACTTTATTTATTAACAAATAAAAAGGAGGGCTTTCAAGAGATGGATGATAGACAGCACTGGTATAAAAGCTTAAAGGACATTAATGGGACAGGAAGGGTTGAATTGGGGTGGGGAATAGGCAGACAGATGTAGGAGGGTATATGGGGAGGGATAAATAACTCTAAAGACCTTTTGAAAGTTGTAAATAGTATACTAGCATTACCTTAAGTGTTAATTAAGTGTTAAAGTCAATATCTATGTATGAAGAGGTTTTTATTTCCTTTTTATGGGACAGAGTAGACTTCCTTCTTTCTTTCCTGATATTTCTGCATTACTGGGAATAAAACCCAGGGTATTGCAGATGCTTGGAATAGCATTGCATGTCAGCCCCGTCATTATCTTCATGTAAAAAAAGAGAGGAAAAACCTCGGTAAGTTGTTGAAACTGAAGTGTTAAGAATGTTGAGATATCACTGTGCTTGATACAGTCTCTACTAGACTGTCAACAAACTGTTTCTGTATTTTCGAAAGTATACAGTTTGAAGCATCAATGAAATGAAATCAGCAATGAAAGGACAGGCGATTAAATTATTAGATACTATGCTTGTATTATCAAAACACCTCATGGAACTATATATTTGCTCAAATATGCTACTTACAAGAGTAATAAAAGCTTACATTTTTATGTTGAGAAAACTATAATAACTATTGGGAAACAACCTTACTCTTTAGAACTAAAACACATGCTTAACTACTGATTGCCATTTACATTTTCCCTTTGATATGAGATTATTATTATTTTTTAGAAAGCAATACAGTTTAGCTATAATTTTCAGTATTTTAGACAAAGCGATAACTATGAGAAATTACAATGTATTGGAAAGTAGTGGCCATGACCATTATTCTGAAGGAGGCTATTGTGCAGAGGGGAGGGGATGATAATATGTTCAGGGTGAACTTACATGGTAGTGAAGGTGAGACAAAACTCAGGAAAGGAGTGACAGATATTAAGGATATCCTTCTGATGTGGATTTATTTAACAGGCTAATCTTTAAGCATTAAGTTTGAGGAAGTATCATGTGTGTTATACATTATCTGAAAATGAGAATGAATTTCATTCTGCCAAGCATAAGTTTTCGTCTGATTAATTTGAGTGTTGTCAGCCATTTAGTATATCCCAGCATATGATTGAGGGCTCAGTTCTGGATGGTAACTATAATTCCATCATGTCAGAGTTGCTGAGATGTGGAGATATTTATCCCCTGCAAATATATCCTGCCTGAAAAACACCAACACATTATGAGCCTCACATAAAATACACTTCCCCAAAGCTAGAAGTATTTCCTTGATACACCAAGATGATGTTCCTTCCATCGTTCTAAATGCCTACTGCAAAGGATGGAATCTGATACTCCAACAACAAAGGAAAGAGACCACACCACGCTGTTCGAAGAACTCTGTAAATGGAGACTTGTTTTTTTTGCCCTGCTACATATTTGGTTCTGGTATATTCCTGAGAGATGGAGAAAGAGCTGTTACCTGATAAATATAATGTGAACCTCAGCTAGAAAAATCCCACCTGTGGACTTGCAGTGTGCCTGCAGGAGTGACTAATGGTAAGTTGCCCGTGGCCAGGATTGACCCAAAGCCGCATTCTAGAAAAGGCTGTGAACATGACTATGACACAGACCACCAGCTAAGTCTCAGACTGCAGCCTGAGTACCCTGTGTATGTGTATGTGAGTGTGCATATCTTTGTGTGTGTGTGTGTGTGTGTGTGTGTGTGTAGCCATGTTCACATAACCACCTTGCAGGAGAGCTGATTTTCTGAAGGGAGATCCTTTGCCTTGTTCCTATGGCTACCAGCCCCTGAAACAATGGGCAAGTAATTAATATTTCAACAAGACTCTGATGGCAGCATCAGGAACTGCCGTAACTCTGGTGCCAGGCAGAGGAGGAACATGTCTCACAGAAAACAAATCCACAAAGCCTTATAAACTCATTGAACCACCTCATATTTTGACCAGGAATGATTAACTAGGCATTTCTCTTGCCCTGTATTTATACCCAATGTCATGGTACTGGCCTGAGGATGGAATTGTGTGTCACTGTATACTTTATTGTTTTTTTTTCTTTTTCTTAGAGTGGTCACATTAAGTAAATCTCCCTTCTCTTCTTTCCATCATAATTTGCCTTTACCTGTCAGCTTGGTCAAAGGATTGCAGAGTCTGCCATGTTGTGGTTGGCAGGAGCCGTAGTTTGACCCTAAACCTCATGCAACACTAACACATTAGACTTTGTTTTCTCCTGTTGGGTGAACTAAGCTGAAAATGGACAAATCGTTCCAAAGAGGTAAATTAGAATTAGGATTTTGGACCTAATCTGGTTGAAATAGTCAAGATGGAATCAGAACTTCAAAAAACCAGCATTCTGCTAGGGATACTAAGAGGCACGTAGTCTAGGATCAAATGCCAAATTTACCAAGGACATTCTCCAAAATTGTACTGCATATCAAGAACCGGGAACGTCTGGGGCAATGATGTGTGTGAAACCCAATGTGTGCCAATGGAAGATGATGCAGATGTTGGAATTGTGTAGGTTTCTGAGTAGTAGCTGTGGTCCGGTGTTGAGTCTCTGGATGTGAGGAGATAGTCTGATGGCAGGCTCCTTCTCACTCTCTCAGTCACAGATCTCCCTCTGACAGTGTTCTCACAGCACTAAGATTTCCCCAGGAAGGAATCTCATGCTGGGCCAAGGGGAAGGGGAAAATCCCTGGTGGCAGCAGTGGAGGATCCTGTATTGTATGGCAGGGCAGACCTCACAGGGTTCTGACAGCTTATTTCACAGTTCAGTGTCTGTGTGTGTGTGTGTGTGTTTGTGTTTTTCTTGACTTTTGTTTCATTTCTCCTATTATATTGTAACCCTACAACTGGAATAGCAGTGTGAAACTAGGGCTCTGCTTTTCTCCCCTGTCTGGGCAAACTCTTAACTGAGTCCATTGTTCTTTACCTATTTATATTTCCTAGTTTCCATGTTTTTGGCATATTTTCATCATTTTGGGTATGTATGCATATGCGAATTTGAGTGCAGTTGCCTGTGAAGTCAAATGTGATTTTTTAGGTTCCCTGGATCTACAGTCACGCAAAATTCTGAATTTCCTCTAGGTGATGGGAATTAACTCAAGTCCTCTGCTGGAACCTCATACTCTTCACCTGTTAGCCATCTCTATAGCTCCTACTGTATTTTATAACCCAGGCAAACACTGCACTGTCTCTGTGAACACAAGTATCCTGTAACAGTTGAACGAACACTAGTTCATTTCTGAGTTTGTTCCCAAGCAACCCACACTCCCCTCAGGGGAAAAACAAAACCACTAAAAACTAAAGTAAAAATTTTTAAATACAATTTTAAAGAAGATAATTACATGAGGAGTTGAAAGCTAACATGTAGAATGGATATATCATGTACATTCCAAGCAAAAAGAACTCCAGAAACCACGATGTTGACTAATGACATTAAATTCAGCACTCTGGACCCTCAGAAAGGAGGGTATCGTTGTTGATCAGGAACTCAAGGCCACCCTGATTTTTAAACCAAGACTATTTTGACAAAAAAAAAAAAAAAGTAGGAATGAAATGTAAGAAAAAAGAAAATAGAAGCAAAAATGAAGAAAAAAAATTTAAATATGGAGTGTCTAGATTAGTATCAGACAGGTCTACCATTGTCAACAGGGGCCATTGACAAGTTGTACTTTTAACTCCACATCCAGCATTAGTAAGACAAATTTTAATGATGAAGTGGAGGCCAATTAGTATTCTTCTTCATGACCTTTAACTGGTGTAAAGATGACCCAGTTGAATCAGAGTTCCTAGAATTTGTTGTCCTGTAACCACTTTGAAAGCAGTTAGTGGGGTCAAATGGAAAAGTGAATTTCACACTACCAGTCTGTGTTGAGACGCACCAAGACCTTATGTTTTCCATTCATCCCCACAGGGTCCTATAGGAGTTGAACATACATCACCAGTCTATGGCTAGTTCATATAAATGACACCCAGAAAGCCTCCAAAAGATTCACAGACCTGGAACTATAAAAGAATGGTCCACTGCTTTTCTGATGCTTGAGAAGTCCTGTGTACCATTCCTAGAACCACAAAAACAGTGTGCTTTGAGATCATTTTAATCTATGTAGTCATTCTATTTACATATTGTGTACTCAGCATGTTCAGGATTAGCTGACTTCTAAGGAAAACGTGATCAATCTTGCTACGATTTGGACTAACAAATATAATTAATTCCTCTAATTTCAGTTGAATACAAAAGCCTGGATTGCAATATGTTCCATATTTTTCCTTTGTCACCACTCGTGCCCCTGACTTCAAACAATGTATGTGCATGGGTGTGTGAGATGTGGTGACCAGGTGTAAGCCCATTCGTGGAAGCAGCAAGACACTGAAAGCAGTGCCTCCTAACTCTACAAGATATATTAAAAGCAACATGTAGGCATACAGCGATAAGAGCTGATTATGGCTTTGTGTACTGCTTGAGTCAGGAAGGGCAGAAAAACAGCTTTCTCCCTTATGAGACTCCTCTAAAAGACCGATTAAGACATAAGTTCCCCATTCCTTGTTGGTAGTTTATTGTGTTGTTTCACTGTATAGAAACTCTACTGAGTTTTCATATTAGACTCTCTTGGATTAGACTTCTTTTTGATTATAATGAGAGGCCCAAATGCTTCCGAATAA
>JAJTUV010003902.1:0-34120 GCA_021653895.1 Mastomys natalensis | reverse complement strand
CCCCCCTTTACTCCAAAGATATATACCATTTTACTGTAACTAAACCTCTGAAGCTACTCAGATTAAAATTCTGACTTAACCCTTGGAATCAGAATCTGGAAACCATTAAACACTAAAATGAAGAACTAGGAAAATTTTCCATTGCAAAAAAATTCTATGATCCATATGAAGCAATATTTATAAAATAACTCCATCGAAAACCAAGAAAAAAAAACAAAAAAAAAATAAATAAAATAACCCCCAATTCTGATAGTAATAAAAAGTCCAAGAAACTTTTAGTTTTATTACATGAAGTGACAAGGAAAGGACAGGGATAAAAGCTCAATGATAAGAGTATTTTGCTTCACACACAACAAGGCCCTGGGTTTGACCCCAGGTTCCATTAGAAATGATAAAGTGGTAGGAAATATACATACAAAACTACAGCACCAGCCGGGTTTGGGTGGCTTAGGCCTTTATAATCTTAGCTACTTAAAAGGGCTTGAGGCAGGAAGTCAAAAACCAAAGATCTACCGGGATTTATGAGCAAGTTAAAGACCTGCCTGGGCAACTTAGAGAAAAACACTGTCTCAAAATAAAAATCTAAGAGGCTGGAGAGATGGCACAGTGGACAAAATACTTGTGCAAGCTTGAGGAGCTGAGTTTGGATTCCCAATTCCCACATTAAAAAATACCAAGGATGCACAGTCCTACAATCCTAGCACTGGGAGTCAGGAAGACCTGAGAGGCTTGATAGTCAGATAGTATTGCCAATCAGTAGGCTCCAAGTTCAGTAAGAGACATTGTCTCAAAAAAATATGGTAGAAAGTGATAAAAGAATGAAACCTACCATTGACCTCTAGGCCCCATGTGTGGATTTCATCCCCAGTAGTCCACTAAAAACTATGTCAGTATATCAACAAAACGAATGAAGAATAAGTCAGAATCCTAATCTATATCAAATAAATGACATATTCAAAGTAAAACAAATGACTTTATACATGGTAAAAATATGGTATCAATGTTTGTAAATGAATATAATTCATTTGTAGAGATGGGGGAATAAGAGTGGGGATATGAGTCAGCTATGGAAAACAAGAATATATAAAAAAGAGTCTAAGCCCTGTACTTGCTAATGCAGTCTTCCTTTAAGTACCTTGAATCAACTAGAACAAAGACTAATTTGGCAGACAAGTTTCTGCTTTCATCAGATATGCATTCTGAACAAGCTCATCACCAGAAGTTCAAAATCATCCCCGTGTCCTTAAAGTTTTTCTAAAAGACTTTTAATGTTTACTAAAATTGTCTTATTTTTTTAATCCTACAAGTTAAAATGCCACAAAATATGTTTAAACAGGAGTATATTAAGGATAACTTTTTTCCTCCATAAAGCTCTTGATTGAATTTTCAAGGTTATATACCATTCAAGAATTTATATAATAAGAAAGTATCAAGAGTTCATAGATATTTTCAGTTGCATTATACCTAACTAGACTTCCTTAGAGTCAATAGCACTTTCTTTAAGTTTAGTTTTAAAACCACAGAGTAAGTGTAAATTACTTATAGAGTGGAGAAAATTACAGATTATGTAGACAGATCAAGTCAACTGAAGCTGGAGAGGACTGCAGCATAGGAGGAAGGATTGCAGCCCCTAAGGGGATAGGAACTCTACAGGAAGATCAACAGAATCAACTAACCTGGACCCTTGAGGCTCTCAGAGTCTGAATCACCATCCAAAGAACATACACGGGCTGGACCTAGGCCTCCTCGCACACATGTAGCAGCTGTGCAGCTTGGTCTTCATGTGGGTCCAACAGGAACAGGGGCTATCCCAAAAGCTGTTGCCTGTATGTGGGATATGTTCTAGCTGGGCTGCCTTGTCTGACCTCAGTGGGAAAGGAAGTGCCTAGCCTCACAGAGATTTGAAGCACCAGGGTGGGAGATACTCAGGGAGGTCCCCACCTGCTCAGAATAGAAGGGGATGTGGGAATGGGGGAAGTATTGTGCTGACTGGGAGGGGGGCAATGATTGGTAAGTTAAAAAAAAAAAAGTCATTAAATGAATTTTGGTGTCAGATTAGGAAAGATTTTTCAAAGAATTTTTCAAATGGTCTTAAAATATTTCTACCATTTTGAATTATATGTTTATACAAAATAGTATCCTTGGCATTGGTGATTCTAAAATCAAAACATTAATTTTGAAAAATGTTGACCATGCTATGTCCTTATGTAAAAATAAATGAGCATGAACATTTTATTAGATAGGAAAAAAGTATCAGAGTTCATAGACATTTTCAGTTGCACCATGTCTAAACTTCCTTTAGAGTCAATAGCACTTTAAGTTTAGTTTTAGAACCACAGAATAAGTGTAAAATGCTTTATAGAGTGGAGAAAATTACAGATTATGTAGACAGATCAAGTCAACTGAAGCTGGAGACAGTGGCTCCTTCCTATAATCTCAGCACTAGTGAGGCAGGGCAACCATAGGGAATCAATGCCATCTTGGGCTACATTGTAATTTCTAGGACAATGTATATAGGTTGCAGTGTGAGACCCTGTCTTTATACAAATACCCAAGAAGAAGTAGGAAAAAAGGGGAAGCGTTCATATAATTTTTCAATGCTCTTATGTGACGAAATAGGTTTTTCTTATTTTCTTACAGGTTCAACGTGTAAAATGTATAGTTCAACCAAAGTTGAAACAAAGACTTCTTGCTGGGTCATATACGAATTCATTCAGTTGCTTTGGAAATGCCTTTTCTAAGACGTGTATTCAATTTCAACTGCCAACTGCTTGTAATGGCTGAATTTAGATCGTCAACCCTTCTCACCTATTGTTTCCTTGCACAAAGATATGTATTTAAACCCATGAATACATCTAGGGTCTTTGCAATCTCTAGATTAGAGAGTATCTAGCTATTTCTGTTCTTTTTTTACCACATGATTTCTTTTCACAATTATTAAAATACAAACATATTGAGTCTATAATTTGATTATACATGATTTAAAGTGATCTTATCAAACAATGAAATGTCAATAAATTAATATGCTTTTAATCACATCCTGTTAAACGGATAAACTCAGAAGACAGTTGCATGAGTCGTTCCATCTAGCACTTTAGGTTGTTACACAACTATGCGCAATGGATTTTCCTACACAGATAAGCAACTAGAGATTCTCTAATTTCAAAGAACAAAACTTTTATTTAGTGAAAATGTTTAATGATACTAACAAACTACCTACTACACTAACCAGGCTCCCTTCAAATACAAAAATTTTAAGACAAAAAAAGTTAAAGAGAAACTAAACTCTCAAATAAGCTATTGAGTTATATTTTTAAAAAGCAAATATCTTGCCCAGAAAATGTTATAATAAAAAGATTAATAATTAGTTAATAATGAAAAACTAAGTCACTATTATGACTAATACTTCATAAGTACATGCTTATTGATATCATGTATATTACTAAAACACTTTTTATTTAATTTTCACAATACTTCTGCAAAAGAAGTACTATCATTACCCCAATGTATCTCGTTCAAGACTAGTAGATTAAAAGCAAGATTCAGTCAGATTCAGGGCAGCAGTTCCCACACCCCACATCTAAACATTATACACTTTTAGAGATGATCTATTCTCATATGGCCTGTATTAGAACTGGCAGTTAAAAATTTATTCTAAATGAGGAACACCTTCTCAAACCCAAAACATCATCATTAAATGATTAATTTAAAAAGCTACAGTTCTAATAGGCAGATATAGAAAACAAATCAAGCCAGGTATGGTGGTTTCTATTGGTAATTCCAGTACATGAGATGCTGAGGCAGATCACCATGGGTTCAAAGCCAACCTGTACTACATACTAAGTTCTAGGACAACATGGGCTACAAAGTGAGCTTGATCTTCAAAACTTGAAACAAACAAGATTAATTAAAATTTTGTATTATTGAGATGCTAACATATAGTTTATCCTAATCCCTGCTTAAGAATATATTTTTAAAATATTTTTTAAAAAATTTGTAGTGTATGTGTGTTCTGCCTGAATACACATCTATGCACCACATGAATGTAGTGTTCCTGGAAGGCGAGATAGGGCATAGAATGCCTGGGACTAGAGTTAACACAGTTGTGAGCCACCTTGTGGCTGCTGGGGATTGAACCCTGGTCCTCTGGAAGAGCAATCAATGCTCTTAACCACTGAGACATCCCTCCAGCCCAGAAAATAATGTCTTAGTTGAAAAAAAATAAGCACTACAAAATTCTTGATTTTTCTTGGTTTTTATTTTAATTTTTTATTAGAGGTGTGAGGGGGGTGCATAAGAAGATGGATTCCCTGGTACTGGAGTTACAGATGATTGTCAGCAGCCCAATATGAGTGCTAGAAACCTAACTCAAGTCCTCTGGAATAGCATTATGTGCTCTTAACTGCTGAACCATCTCTCCAGCCACTTTAATGTTTCTTCATGTTTCTGCAGCAACAACAGAATTATTGTTTCAATAAGTTCCATGGAGATATCTTCTTTTAACTTCAATAAACATAACGTCATGCTATCCTATATATCTGCAGCATTAAAAAAACATAATACCATGACTTTTTTTTATTTTCTTTAAGTGAAGGACAGAGATAAGAGGAGAAGTGAGGGGAAGGATACTAAACACACATGTTTTCCAAAGATAGAAGCTTTGGTGTCTGTGGCTACTGTGTGTCTTAGATGCTAGTATCTTTTGATGATCACCTGGTAGGAAAAAAAAAAAAAAAGGTTTCTAATTGTAAAAGCAGCTGGTAGAGAGTAAAACCTAAAAGTATACACACATATTTGTGTACACAATGTACACACACATGCACAGACATTTGCTAACTGCAGGCATTTCACTCCTTTAACTTTCGGTGTCTGTTCTGCATTCCCTGAAGTCTTTTTTCATACATCCACACCTAGTTTGTGACTCTCCTACTCAGTATGTGCAGGTTTTGATCACACATGTCTGTACTGGACTTGTAAATTCCAATGATGTCTTATATCATCCCACAATCTATGAGAAGTCTCTTCTATAAGAAACCTCTGTTGGGCTGGGTGTGGCAGCATACCTTTAATCCCAGTGCCTAGGGGTAAAGGCAGGTGGATCTCTATGAATTTCAGGCCAGCCTGGTCTACATTAGTGAGTTCCAAGACAGCCAGAACTATATACTGAGACCCTATCTCAAAAAGGAAGGAAAGGAGGAAGGAAGGAATTAAAGAAGGAAGGAATTAAGGAAGAAAAGAAGGAAGGAAGGAACAAAGGAAAGGAGGGAGGGAGGGAGGGAAAAGGAAACAAAAGGGAAAGGAGAAAAAAGAAAAGAAAAAAACCTCTGCTTGAACCAAGTTTCTAGGCATCAGCAGAAAAATGACACAAACTATAGCAGGGCCTTTGCTAAAACTAAAATGATTAAAGCTGTTATAAATGGTGCTGGACAGATGGCTCAGAGGTTAAAAGCACTTAATGTTCTTCCAGAGGACACAGGTTCAATTCCCAGTACCCACATAGCAGTTCAAAATCATCTTTAACTCCAGTGCCAGGGGATCACCTTCTTCTAGCCTCAACAGGCATCAGGCACATGAATGATATAGAAACATATAAGCAAATCACTTATACAGATCAAATTTAAAAGATAAAAAAATTTAAGATTAAAAAAATAAGTAAAAGTGGAAGAAACCAAATACCACCTAAACTCAGAAACCAATTCTAACATGGAAAAGGTAATCTGGTCTAGTAGTTTCTCTCTGCGACAATGAAAATCTAAATCCCACTCTGCTACTTCAGCTGATTGCATTACTATTCTTGACATCTTTCTGAGAATCAGTTTTTATCTGTAAAATGGGAATAGTTGTAATGTAATGCTCCATGAAATGACTGTTTGTGATGTTTGTTTAAACCCAGTGTCTACTGCACAGCAAATACCTACAATATGGCTGCTAGTATGAAGACTTTTTATTTCCCTTTTGATTTAGTTTTCTGGATTGACCTTTGTGTATTCTAGTCAAGTCCCTACCACTGACCACTGAGCTATATTCCTAGCTCAACAGTTATATTTCAGGATGTCTTGCTCATAAGCATAAAGTTTTAACCATCACTTTAAGCATGACCATGCACTAGCAGTTCCAGTACTAGGAGTTAGAGAACAGAAATTCAAGGCCAGTCTCAGCTGTATATCAAGTTCAATGCTAGAGTTAGCTAAATAAATTAATTAAAAAACAATGGCACTTTAAGGGGGTGCCAAGACCACATATATACACTAAATTCAAGGCAAAAGCAAGGCTACAAATGTTAAATAAGCAAGAAATTATCTTTATTTCTCCACCCCCATTTGTGTGGCACTAAGCACTGTCCTGTTAGCACACATATTACCATTTCTAGCCCACTGGCTTAAGTTTATGCTTCCCTCCAGCTACTCATTCCTAACCCTTTATTTGCTGATTAGCTCCCACTCTTTTTTAAATATAATTTTCTCATTTAGGGTTCAACTAAGAAGTACCTGTTCCTGACCTCTTTCCATCTTCAAGGTTATATATTTGTAATTACTATTGTAATTTAATTATTTATTTAACATAAGTCCTCTACTCATACTCTGTTTACTGAGGTCAGGGACCAACTAACTGCTGGATCACCAGAAGCAACAAAAATGATCAAGCAGATACCTCCTGACTCACATAAATACAGGACATCAAAAGGTGCTAGGTTTGTTTTTTTAACTTGAATCAAGCCGCTCTAAAAATATGGGTTAAGATATAGCACTGCTGTCCCACTCAATAAGTGAAATATTCTCCCAAACTCTCAAGAAGCTTATCAATACCTTTCAGAGCCAAGAGATTTCACCAGAATGTCCCTGGACAAACAGAAAAGTGATGAGGGGCACTGTGACTTGAACCTGTGTTTCAAGGGCAATTGGTAAAAGTGTCTAAAGATAGCTTAGTGCTGAGAACCTGAGAAAAAGACTAGCTGGGATTACCTAAAAAAAAAAAAATTAAAAAAAAAAACCAGTTATTATATATTTGCTGAATAACAAAAGTTTTTAAGTCTCATGTATGCCCAACTTCTTGCATATTTCAGGTTGAGTATAAGGCCCAATAAACTGCCTATTATATCTAGATTATTGAGTAGATCAAATAAATACATTAAAAAATATGAAGCTGGTAAAGGCTTTTACTGTTGAGCTTGCTACCTACATTTGGTCCTTGGAACCTATATGGTGAAAGGAGGAAAACTAACCTCCATAAACTGTTCTGTAACTTCCACACCCATGGCAATGCCCTACACCTCCATAAATAAATGTAAAAAAGCACACAAACAGTGAAAAATCTACAAATCAGACATACATTTTGTCAGCAGGCATTTAGTGAAAGTGTAGTGGAGTCCTGAGCTTCCGGAACCAGGAGTGATATCTATCCATGCTACTTAAGAAACAATGATTCACAGTGTAATTTCCAGACCGCACATAATCTAGAAGTTGCATCTTCTCACTTGGAAAAAGAATGAAAAACCCAAGAAAACTTCTGAGTATAAAAGGCAGGTTTTCTTTTCCTCTGAATTTCCCAGGCATTTGAGTCAAGTTTGTATGTGTTCATGTGCACATGTGTGGGAATATATAGAGGACAGAGTCAATCACTCTCCACATTACTTTTTGAGACAAGGTCTCACTGAACTTCTAACCCTGGAGCTCAAGGATCTAGCTAGAGTGGCTAGCCAGCAAGTCCCTGGGACCAGCCTGTCTCAACCTTCCCAGTGCTGGTACTGCAAGGAACACATCACAGTACCAAATCTCCTCAGTGTCTAACGTAAGTGCATAACATAACATAAAATCAAATAGAAACATGGGTAAGACACTCACCACAGAAGGTTAGACAGCACTTCAGTGGCAGAAGACGGTGTCAAGACACTAAGTATTGTAAGTGTCCAATAAACAGTAGTTATTTCATAATGGATAAAAACGGATGACAAGGAGGCTTCTTAGGGATGATGAAGATATAGTGAAATATTTTTTTATACAGTGGTTGTAAACAAGAGTCAACCTTTCTGAGAGACAACTTGGCAACAAGTATCTAAAGACTTGAAAGTAATCATATCCAATGGGCTTCTGGAACATCTTTCAATTCTTAAAAAATAATAGAATTCAAAATGAAAAAAAAAATGGTATAGTGCAACTATAGTAATAGATCTATTCACTGATCTCTGTGTCAAATGCTTTGTGCCCTGAAAATATAAAAACAAGCAAATGATCCAGTCCCTGGCTTAAAAGTTAGGTAAACAACTAAACAATAAAGTACAGTAAACTGTAAGAGCCACCATGATCAAGTACGGGTGCTAGGGTGGGCATGAAGGAACACCTACCTTCTCTGGGAGTGGAGTCAGGGAAGCTTCCCAGAAGTGACATTTAAGCTGACACCTGAAGGATGAGTAGGAATTAGTTAGGTAAAGAGTGAAGGAAGTGTTCCAGGTAAAGCATCTGCCAAAGCCTAAAGACCAAAGGGATCACAGCGTGTGAGCTTAACTCTGAGCAGTGTGCAATGCAGGAAGTGGGAAAGAGATGAGGCTCACAGGCTAGCGGGACTGACTCATTCAGGGTCTCACAGCCAAGCTTTCAATTGTAGACTTTATTCTAGGAGTAATGAAAACTGAATTAAAAAAGCAAATACTTCATAATAAATAGAATTAATCATCAATAGTCCTAATATAGCAAGAGAGTACACAAATTTAAAAGAATGAAAATGGTTTTAAAAAAGAAAACAGAAAATACAGGATTAAAGTGAGGGTTGTACAATTTTGTAACTTTACTAAAAAAAATCACTGAATTATTAAGTTATTTAAGCAGATATATTTCAGGATTTGTAAATTATGCCTCAATAAATATTTCATTTATTATTTGAGGATGGGGGGGGGGTAAGGGTCTCATGTAGCCCAGCCTAACCTAAAACTTGAATTTACCTTTTTCCTACCAAGTACTATGATTACAGACTTATGCCACCATGCCTGATTTAATGTGGTGCTGGGAACAGAACCCAGGACTTTTTGTATGCTAGGTAAGCCCTCTACCAACTGAGCTATAACCTCAGCTCTAAATTTGTCCTGTTAAAAAGTTAAATATAAATGCCTACTAAACATCTGAAAAATGCTTAACCTACCTAATAATAACATATAAAATCAAGTCAACTACTAGAGTAGATACTACTCCTTTCTCCCCAAATTAGTAATTATTAACATTGAAATAAGATTATTCAGAGTTAATCAGGTCACGAGAAATGAACATTCTTAAATGATGCTGGTTGGAATAAATGTTAATTGGAAGAACCTTTTCACAAAGCATAAATATGCAACAGTGGTCTGAAGAGAATTTATACCCTATGTTCCAATAATTGCATGTCTTGAAATCTTAAGTGTTCCAAATGTATTCAAATATCAATGCCAATAATGTTCACTGCAATGTAGTTCACAGTAGAGATAAAAGATGGGGAAAGCTAGATGCCCACCAACAAAGATAAGAATGAGTCATAATATAGCCATTCTTGACAGGACAATCTGTGAAATAAGCCACACTTGAAAAATAATAAGACAAGTTTATATATACTAAGCAGACTTTCAGCTTATAAAATATAATGATGGTAATCCCAGCACTGGGGAAACTAAATTAAGGTTACAAGCGGATGTCATACAGTTGAGAGACAGAGAGAATGAGAGAGAGCAAGTGTGTGTGTGTGTGTGTGTGGAGAGAGAGAGAGAGAAGAGAGAGAGAGAGAGAGAGAGAACAATGATGATACATGCTTTTATTTTCTTCTCTATACTTTTTTACATTTCTATATTTTACATAATGCCATGTGCTATTTCTTGAGTGTGCAAGTTTGTAAGGTTGCCTTCAATACTTTCAACACTATCATTTTAAGTATATACACTTTACAGAAATCAATTTTATATTTGTCTTGGCTTAGTTTCCTCTGTTGAAGGAAAGTGTGGCCATATCTGAATGTTCAATTAAGTGTATCTCTTTTATCTAGCATTATTAAGACATAAGATATGGGGCCAGCAAGAAACTCAGCCAGTAAAGATACTTGCAATCAGGTCTAGTGACATGGGTTCAATCTTCATAAACCACATGCTAGATGGAGAGGACTGACTCTCCTAAGCTGTCCTCTGACCTTCATGTATATCCCATGGCACATGGGTATACACATGCCTATATACACACAGCAAATAAATAAAGTAAATATCTTAATAAGTTATCTAATTTATGTGTATTGGTGTTCTCTCTGCATGTATGCAGATGTGAAGTGTAAGATCCTGGAGTTACAGACAGTTGTGAGCTGCCATGTGGGTACTGGGAATCAAATCCAGGTCCTCTGGAAGAACAGTCAGTGCTCTCAACTGCTGAGCCATCTCTCCAGCCCCTAAAGTAAATATTTTTAAAGAAATAAAATTGGAGTCACCATTGGACCAGAGTGAAAGGTAGATAAGGGGGCTCATGAGCATGCACAACCAAAGATAGGGGTGTTGGAATACATCTTCATCCCACCACTCCACCTATGTTGGTACAATGAGCCCTGCATTTGTCTTGAAGGAAAAAGTGGTAATTTAGCAGGACTGTGAGTCACCACTTGAAACATCAGCCCCAAGAACCAGCTAATCCCAACATGTCTCTTGTTTGGACATCTGGAACAAGACTCAAAGTGCAGCCACAGTCAGCTGCAAATCAGGGTCTTGTAGCAGGGACACTCCAGCCCTGTCCCAGGATCTAAAGGTGCTCCAGGCTATTCCCAGGAATATGCTATAGTGCACTGCTTCTTTCAGAGACAGCATGGTCAGCAGCCTTGGGCAGAAAGAAATGATAGGGGCAGCTACAGTCTACTAGCAAACATTCATGGCCGACGGGATAATATTCGCATAGAACATTGAGTTAAAAACCAAAATCTCTGTTTCAGTGATTGTCTCAGAACCCTCAATCCCTTATTTCATTTGGTGTAAACAGTCACTTGTTTTAAAGAATGGTCATTGTAATGTTGTAACTGAGTTATTTACCATGCTGATGTTATATAGTAAATTCATAAGAAAAGAGGAAAGATGTTTGTGAATGAATTATGAATTCCCCAATCATGTGTTTTCTTTTCCCTTGATAATAGCCTTGCTATGTTTACCATGCTGTCTTTAAACACAATACTTCTCCCTGGGCCTGTTGAGTAACTGGGATTACAAATACACACCACCATGCAATGCTGCAGTATGCACCTTAAACATTAAAACTTTGGTAAAACTTGGGATAGGCAACTATCTAAAAACATCACACTCAATTTTTATTGTTTAAATCAAGACCAAATAAGCTTAAGCCTTGTTAGGTGATTTAGGGTCATAATTAAGAACTATGAATTATAAGGTAGTAGAGGGTTTGAGAAGGATACAGTAAGTACAAAGGAGTGCTAAATTCTTTCCTCTCCTACCTCCCTTTTTCTGAAATGTCTCCCTATGTAGCTCAGGATGGCCAGGAACTCACTATTCATTCAAACTAGTCTCAAACTCACAATCTTTCTGCCATTTCCTCCTAAGTGCTGGGATTACAGATATACAACACCCAGCCTGCTCCAGTCCATTACCCTTTGCCAGTTACTTATTTCGGCTTCTCTTGCCATGAAATCACCAGTTTTCATTTTCCAGCCTTATGGGGGGAGGAGGGAAAAGAGAGAGAGAGAAAGAGAGAGAGAGAGAGAGAGAGAGAGAGAGAGAGAGAGAGAGAGATTTCAGTACCTGCAAGTTCCCATTTCTATTTTGCTGTTAGTAATCTTCAAAGAGGAAGAAAATTAAATATCTAAGTTCATAAGAGCTATGTGTAAATTAGAGGCTAATATGCTTCAAATAAGAGCATCACCTAAAACCAATTTGTACTGACTTGGATGATTCTGTTCTAGGCTTTAAATGTTGAAGTACAAATGAACTCCAAAGAGAATGTACTTACTTTTCTTAATTATATCTCAAGTCTTGTTCCTTTACTCAATTAGCAATTAAGACCCCCAGATCACAAGCTACATGTGCTGTTTCTCTTAACACATCATGAAAAGAGATGTGGAGCAGGAACTGAGAGGCTGAGGCTAGTTTAGGTTCTTACATCAGCTTTGTAACCTTAGTATATTTTAACCATAGTACCTGCCTTTTATGAAGCTGCTCTAAAATTGAATTAGATCACAAAAACAGAAACGCTGTATCTCTGTTACCTGGTATTAATGCCATTTTTTTGTTGTTGTTGTTTTCTGTTTTTTGTTTTTCGAGACAGGGTTTCTCTGTGTAGCCCGGGCTGTCCTGGAACTCACTCTGTAGACCAGGCTGGCCTCGAACTCAGAAATCCGCCTGCCTCTGCCTCCCAAGTGCTGGGATTAAAGGAGTGCGCCACCATCGCCGGCTAATGCCAATATTAATCAGAAATATATTCTACCAGTTTAGAGGTTGGGGGATTGAAAGATGTTCTCATGGTACCAAATTTGTTTACAAGTAATTTGTTTACAAGGTATAGTTACTACAGTTAATAATGTTGCAGACTTGAAAACTGCTAAAAGACTTTAAATGTTTATTATAAAATATGTGAGGTGATAGATATATTAACTTCACTTAATCATTCTTCAATGTACACATCAAGATACCATGCTATGTACCACAAATGTATATGTAATTTGTGTCAATATGCATAAATTTATCCCTTCAGTTAATGCATTGTACTTTTCTGACTTTAAGTGTTGCAGCACATAGCTTTTCTTTACCTAGGATACCTTGCTCTTCCTATCTTCAATCTTGGCCTATAGAAACTCAAACTTCAAAAACTAGTTTGAGAGATACCTACTGAAATATACATCTTCATCATCATCACTTTAATATTACCTTCAAAGGTTAGACACATTTTTATTTGAATTACAACTGCAATCACTTACTCGCTGAGTGACACAGGACACATTCCTTAAATATCCCTTGCCTCAGTTTCTTCATCTATAAGACAGGGATACAAGCAACTTTCCAACTTTCCTTTGGCACATTGTAAGGAATTAAGTCATGTATGTAAAGTAGTTAGCATGATGCCTGGAACAGATGAGAACCCAAGAGAAATAAATTGTGGTATTCTAATTACTACTGCTATTAGTGAACTTATATTAATCTGAACCCAGACAATACTTATGACCATTATAAACTGGCTCATGTATACATAGTATTATTGCCTCATTCTCTCTATGGTGTCTACAATTGTCTTCTACAAGCCCTGTTACCCAAATTACATCATCTGATAGACAGGTTAGTATCTTATATAACTTAGTACCTGTGATGATCATTCATACCTAGTAGGTAATTGTATTAGATTGTTTTTCTGATCCTGTGACCAAACACCTAAAATTAAGCAGCTTAAGAGAGGAAGCACTTACTTTGGTTCACAGTTTACAGGTACAGTCCATTATGGAAGGGAAGGCACAAGTAGCAGGAGTTTGCTAACATGTGGGTAGATGAGGAAACAGAGAAAGAGAGTGCTGGGCTCTGCTGGACTTTTCTTTCTTCTTCAGTCTAGTACCCACCTCATGGGACAGTGCCACATTTAGGATGGGTCTTCCCTCCTCAGGTAAACCTCTCTGGAAATATTTTCACAGTAAAATTGACATTAAAGATTAACTACTACAGTGATCAAGTTCTTTATGCTTACTGAAAAAATGCTGAAGAGCTGATAGCATTAAAATGTCCAACATACTCAGTAAAAAAAAAAAAAAAAAAAAAAAAAAAAAGTACTAAGGAATTCTTTAAAGTAATTAAAAGATTAAATCTTCAGCCTCACAAAATGAAGTCCTTCTTTATGGTTCATACTTCCTTTTGCACTCTTCCTCACTTTTAAAATCAACCAACCTATTCATATAGCAAAAGATAAAACAGCAAAATATATGCAGGTCAGAGAGCCATCTAATACTGTAGTACAAGGACCACAAGACAACTAAGCTGGCACAGGTCTGGATGGAGTCAAACAGGAAGACAATTTAAAGGGAAAGAGAGCCGGCTTGTCAGTCACACTAACAATGCTGATTGCTACTCACACACACAGTGCCAGGGTTTCTTTACACACAGGGCCAAGTATAAACAACTGCAATCATCAGACCAGGGGATACAGAGATATCTGGCATTCAGCTTAATAACTGAGTTTACTACTCAGTATTTACTACAGTAAATACTACAGTGTTCACAGGACTAATTTTAATTGCCTACCTATGCCAGAAATGACTATTAACATTCCTCAAGATTCTAAAGCATTCCAAGTTTTGACTAATAAAGCCACGTCAAATAGATATGGTTTTACCATATATTAATCATTTACTTCAAGACAACTGATAGGACAATGGCTTAATAAATGCTATTGTAACATAAGATGTTTTCAGCAATGCTCAGGGAAAATAATTTTACAATACTGGGTTCTACTTCCTATGTATGTATCTACTAACCCTTGATTGTTTTCACAGCCAAAACTAGCCCTGGTAACCACAAAAATCAGAAGATTTACTATTGGAGTGAGTTACGATGGCCTGAAGATATGGTATCAGTTCTGAAAAATCTACCATAAAGTGAAAAAGTCCACTGATGAAAATACTACACATTTCTACCCTCTGATATTTGTCTCAAGCAGACGCTAAAATGTGTCATCAGTTCTGAAGTACAATTATTCTCAAATCACAGAATCACAAAGCTTTAGAAACTCTAACAAGCCCCCACTGCAGGGGTTCTTCATCTCACCTGTCTGGCCAAAGCTTCCCAGCTTCTGCTTCATACAATGAGTGCTAACTATGTTTGTAAAACGGTTGTACTCTGTTTTTACAAACGTCTTCCCTAAACCAATGGAAATGCGCCTCTTTAAACTTCTATCCACAGATTTCAGTTTTGTATCCTGGACCATCACAAGGTAAATAGAGTAGTTTCTTGAATTAGGGTAGTCATACAAAAACACACAAGAAAACTCACAAAGGAAGAAACTACCACAATATGCAATAGAATTTTGAAATTCAGGAAACTATATTGAAATCACAAGGCAACATGCTTTCAAAATACCAAACCTCACATCTCAGTTAACAAATATTAATAACCCAACTTTTTTTCATACAGTGGAAGACCATGGTGTTCATTGTATGCCTCTTTGCAACTTGGCACTACTAAATCTAATGTTAAAAACTACAATTCTATAGGAAATAGTTCTCCAATTGCTCATATTTTCATCTAGATGCCTGTTTTTTAAGACCCATTTGACCACACTGGTGCAATGCTAACACACGCTAGCAGGTATTCACAAAAATGAAGTCTGAGAATAGAGCTGTAAAGGAGTCAGGGTGGGGGTAAAGGCGTAGAGAAGCCCGGAAGAAAAAAAAATGTTGGTTGATGGGTGTTTTCCTTCTGGAAACACGCTTTAGCGACACAAGCATTTGAAGTCATGAACCATCCAAGCACAACCCATGAGCAAGAGCGATCATGAGCAATGAGTGTAAGACATAAATGTCTGTAAGATGGAAATGAATTGGCACTGGTTATCGAGCAGCACCAGAAGCTTTGGGTCCTCACTGAGAAAGGTAAAAGTCCAAGAAGCAGAGGAGACCACTGCCATCTTTTAAGGGAGGGAAGAAACCAGGGAGTAACTACCACTGAGCAGTCCAATGAAGCCTAAACTGTACGGAGCCCAGGAGAGATGCCAGAGACTAAGAAGCACAACAGGCGAGACGGAAGAAGGATGCGCAGGATGACCAGGTCCCTGAAACAGTTTGAGTAAAGGATATGGGTGTGGATCGGGGGTAACCTAGGAGCCCACCCTTCCCCTCCCTGCAACAGAGCAACAGAGGGTAAAAGAAGGGGGGGGGGAGGGTGAAAAGCAAGAATGACTCATAGCCGAAAGGAAGTGCTCAAGCCATGGGAAGCATGCTACGGGAGATTTCCGAGCCAGCGCTGTGAGGGACTGGGTGCTCCGGGTGATGGGGTTGGGGGGTGGGGGAAAACCAACGTCTGGCAGTCGCTGCTGCTCGCCGGTAGAATGAGGGTGTGGGGGGTTCGCAGCAGCCAGAGTGCCAAGGCCTGGGAAGAGGCGCGGCGCGTGCGCAGTGGCGTTCGGCGGGACCCGCTGAGGCAAAGCGGAGCCGCAGTGACAGAAGCGAGCTGCCGCCTGGAGGGACTCACCGAGGCGCAGGGGCTGGAGGTGGTGCTGGGGGTAGGCGACCGCTGGACCGTGACCAAAGCCATCTAGGTGCTGCTGGGTTGTTCCGGGCAGGGCATTCTCGTCCTGAGTGTGGGGGCGGGAGGGTGACGGAGCCGGGATGGGGGGCGAAGGGTGAGGGGTAGGGACGAGGGAAACGGGGAGGAAAATGAAGCCGCGGGAACGACCTCGGGCTCCGCACCCACCACCGGACTCTCTCGCCGACTGACGCGCCGAACGGGCGGCGGGCGGGCAGGCGGGCGGTTCGGCAGCTGCGGGGCACAATGAGCGCTCCCAGTGCGCAGGCGCCACCTGTCAGCAACCGCCTCTCCCCTCGGCGCGCGCCGCCGCGGCGGCGTAACCCTTGAGTTGCCGGAAGCGGGCAGGCTGCGTGCGCCGCGCCTCGGGCCGCCGCCCCCTCCCGGGTCGGCTCTCGAGGCCTGCAGTCGCTCGGTCTGTTCCCGCTGAGACGCGTGAGGCGAGATGGAAAAGGAACCCGGGAAGCCAGCCAGCTGAGGGTGCTGAGCTGGGGGCGGGGGAGGGAGGGGACGGTGAGACAGCCTCTAGTCCTTACTCCAGAAAGACAACCATTTTATGAGTGGGGCTCGCAACCTAAACCACCTTAGAGAAAAACTGAGGCAAAAGTGTTTTCTAGTGGAAAAGGGCTCCGCAGGTGCTAGACGTTTTCTCTGGGCTAGACCCGGGAGACCAGCCCACCTGCTTTGACCTAGCCCTCAAGAGGGCTCTGTCTTAATGAGCTTCCCCACCCTCCTCATCATAAAGGGCCTCAGGGTTAACGACCAGACTTTTCATAAGAAAGATTTTTCCGGTGGTAAACACTGGAAACTTCGTGGTACCCTCAAGCTTCCTCTACTACTTGCCTAAAGTCAATCTTTGTACCTGAGATGCTGAAGAAAGGGGGCGGGCACAGAGAGCTGGACCCTGAATTGGAAAGCTCCAACCTGCTGTTTTTTTACCTCTCATTTGTTTCCTATTGTGAAGATCTCCACTAAACAAGGATTTTGATCATTGAAGTTCTTTTTCTTTCCCCCATAAATTTCACTATTTCATAGATGTAAGTGAAAATGTAGAATTAAAATATTTTAAAGGAATACATTTCTACATGGTAAATGGTAAACTGTCAACATCAACCAAGAATGTAATGAAAAATCAAGACTAAAAAGAAAAACGATCACACAGTGTGAACCGTTGCTATTTACACAGAGTTCAGTGGATGAACTGGTAAATACCACCATCCATACCAAAGCTGTAGAAAACCACACATAAGGACTCTGCAGTTTCTAAAGCCCACCTCTTTCTGTTTGTCACTCAAACAATCTTGGCTCTCATTGCTCCTTTTAAACTGATAGGGCTGCCATGAGCTCTTTCTGGTTGCTGTGTGGTTAAGTGACACAAGAGCCCTCTATGCTGAGTCTTTGTTCTCTCCCTGGGGCCCTGTGGTTGAAATAATTAGCTGGGAGGTTCCATCAAGAATCACTGAGGGTCCCTGTACTGTACAGTCCTCTGTAGAGTGTAGTGCAGAAAAACCAGTTGGTAGGCTTTTGCCCCCTGGTGGTGATCAAGAGTGCCTAGGAGACAAGAATTCACAGATGAAACAAAGTTATCCCCAGAGCTCCAGAGTAAACAGGAAAGAGAAGGCAAGGTTCAGAAGTAAGAACTTTGAACCAATACTTAAGAGACCAAACAAAAAAACTATGTAGAGAGTCAAGAAGAAAGCTAAATGACCCCAAATAAATGTGCTTATAAACGAAAAGAGAAGTATTGTCCACATCAGTACCTCTCAGTATGTTGATTCTCTTACTGATAAGTGGTTGACAACTTGGATTATCTTCTATGTAGTAACATACTCTAAAGAAGTTCATATGGAAGAGGAGACATTTAATTCCATTAACCTTCCAATGGGAACAAGCATTGCTGTGAGTCAGACCTCGATTCTAGTTCCAGCTGTAAAACCTTATGCAAATGATTTGAACTTTTTGAACTGTAGTTCCTTATTCTCTATGATGAAACTCTAACTCACAGGACTTTCATAATCAAATGAGATAATGTATGTAAATTAAAAGATCCTACATGCAGTCAAGATAATTTTCTATTCTCTGTAGTGTATTCAGCAAGGCCTTGTTGAATGTATCCTATGTGCAGGAAATATCTTCAATCAAAAGAAAAACAAGACATGAGTCGTGCTTTTTCTAAACTGGAGGTTAGTGGCCAAGATATATCTCATCTGTAGTTAAGTATTGAACATTTTTGTTCAGTATGTCTAAGGTGATGAAGTTGGGTTATAAAGTACTCGATTTGTACTGTTTGTATCAAGAAGTTTATTTATTACCATATAAAAGAAATGTATCTTAGTGGTATATTAGAAATTGATATTTGATAATTATTGCTGCATATTTATTAACTTAATTGAGAGAAAGAGAATGTTGAATGTATGTTATATTACTCGGTATTCTTTTATTAAAATCTGTGCATCTATGCATGTGTAGTGGAAATGTGTGTAAGTGTAATGATGTATGTGCCTGTGGATAGATATGTAGAGGAAAGAGGCCAATGTTAGGCATCACTGGTTTTTTCAGAGTCAAGGTCTCTTACAGGACCTGGAACTA
The DNA here is from genome assembly GCA_021653895.1 of Mastomys natalensis. NCBI lineage: Eukaryota > Metazoa > Chordata > Mammalia > Rodentia > Muridae > Mastomys > Mastomys natalensis. Next base: position 15,318 of record JAJTUV010003902.1, on the reverse strand, counting down.
ATCATTTGAGCTACACTGGCTAGCTAGTAAGCCTCTGGGATGACTTGTCTAATGCAAAGGGTTTATAGATGTATGTCAACACTGTCTTTTCTTTCTTTCTTTCTTTCTTTTTTTTTAAAGACTCTAATTTGTTTTTTACACTATCTGTGGAATGAGGAACATGCACATGCTATGGTTCACCTGTAGAGGTCAGAGGACAACCCATGGGATACAGTTCTCTTCTTCCACAATGAGAATCATCAGGCTTCATGGCAGGTACCTTTACCCACTGAACCATCCTTACTGGTCCCCCATGGCTATATTAAGGACAAAATAAAATAAGTGTCTCAAGGGCTCATAGCCTATGGTCAAATATATATATTTGTTGATATATATATCAACAAATAATTGAAGTATAGTTTAATGGTACTATAGATTCAGTCACCTTTTCTAGACTCTAAGGAAAGTATTGTAGACATAGGAAAAGTCTAGATTAAAATATAAAGTTACTTGGCCTGGATTATAGAGAAAAAAATCTATTTTCACTGTGCCATATGTTACCTGTTCTTCTCTGAGATCCAGTTTCCTGCTGGGACTTCTAGTGATCTGAGAGGTGGTGTCTACTTTGAAAATCCAAAACACCCTGACTATACCAACTTAACTTATTTCAAGTGTTTGTGTCTGAGGCTTGGTCTCCTGTGCCCAAGCTGACCTCAAACTGGATCTGTAGCAGAGATTAACCTTGGACTGCTGATCCTCTTTCCTCTCCCTCACAAGTGCTGGGATTATAGGTATGCATCACTAAATTTGACAGTGGTAGATTAATTTGGAAAAGAAAAATCCAAAAGTAGGATTTTAACAGGGCCAAAAAGATGAATGACTGTCCCAGTTCTGCTTACAGCTCCTTCATTCTTCCCATTTGTGGTACCAGAGGCCTGATCATACCAGTGGAGTCCATCTCTCCAGGAGTAAAATTATAGGGGGACTTGAAATTCCTGAAGTCAACTGGTTCTTAAGCTTTGACAGCTATTGACCTTTTCTACAGAAAGCTACTTCTCCATATTTTACATAGCCACTACATTTCAAGAAGGACCTCAGGTTAAGAAGCAGTGGTTCTCAGCCTTTTCTTCTCCACATTCTGACAGCCATAAAAATAATATTTGTGTGACACTCTGGGTAAGTTAAAAAAAAAAAGTTAAAGACATGTTATTTGGGGCAAAATTAATTTTCTTTCAATTACATACTTTTAAAAACAACAGCAATAACAAAACCATCAAAACAAGGTCTGCAGTAGCCCAGGCTAGTCTTGTACTTACTTTGTGGCTGACACCTGTAATGCCTGATCCTACCTTAGCCTTCCAAATATTGCAATTATAGCTCAATGATGTATACTATTAATAAAAAAATGTAATATTAAGGGTATTAAATATTTAATTTGTATAAGTTTCAAAATAAATTATTTTTAAAAATTTGAAGTTTTTTAATATACTGTTTTATGACTAAAATGACAGTGTTCATTATCTGTGAAAAACTGTAAAGGTGAACTCTTCAAATTACTGGTAGTCATTATTGGTAAGAACTTAGCTCATAAATATAATTAATAAAAACTTAAAATAATTCTCATTTCAACATTTACAAGTACCAATATTTGTCTCATTCTTTCCTTTGTCCAACTAGAAGATATAATGTAAAAATCTCTTGTGATAATGTGACTGCATTAGAATTCATTTAAACTTTATTATCAAGTGTATATTGCAAAATAAATACAAATCTCTAATTTGCCGAGTATGTTGTGTTATTGGAACAATAATTACACAGCTAACTTAGACATAATGAAAAAGACACCTTAAACATAAGGGGAAATAAGTGTATAATTCATATAGAAGAGAGGAAGTTGGGATCTGAGTCCATTTAGGAGTATCTGTCAGCCTCCTATTCCCTGGGTACCTGGCATATGCTGTCCTCTGGTAGCTTTAAAGCTCACTGGTCATGACAGGCAGCAATATGCACCACATCTGGCTTCTGAAAATGATGTCCTGGTAGTAGCATATTCCTTAGCTTTGTTTAACAAGTCTTTCATCATGCTTACTACCCAGTGGAACATTAGGCCATACTCGGACAGGTCATCTCTCCCTAGTCTATCTGAAAACTGACAAAATCTTCATATAATGGTTTTATGGCCCCAGGCAAACCACTCTGATTCAAATAGATTAAAACTCCATCTCTTACTTGGTCACTTCCAGACTCCACTTAAATTGGTAGACTGCACCAATGTTTAGGGTCTCTCAAAGTAACATTAATTTAAAATTTTCTGAAGTACCTAAAAAATTGGAAATTCCCTTTTCCCAGCACATAATTGTTTTAGGATATGACACCAGTTTCTATGGAAAGACTTAATTTTCAGATTTTCAGTGTATGGTAGAGGCAGTGGGGCAGCAAGTGAGTGTTCCTAACAGGGATCTGACTCTTCCTTATTTTCAGCTAAGAGTGAATGAGGACTGGAGAGAGATGGCACAGTAGTTATGAGCACTTGTTACTGAGTACCTGGCTTTGATTCCTAACACCCACATGATAGCTTACAACCATCTGTAACTTCATTTCCAGGGGATCTCACACTCTTTTCTGATCTCCATGGGTACCAAACTTTCATGTGGTATACAAATATGCAGGTAGAACACTCATACACAAAATAAGTCTAAAGAAAAGAGAGTGGATAAGAGGTTGTAATATTATTCTGGATAAAAAGTCGTATTTCTGGCACACAAATAATGCAGGTACTCCTACTTACTGATGCTGATGCAGGAACTGTTACCTATTTCCTTCAAATTGAAAGATTCTCTCCTGCAGAAAGGAGAAAGTCATAAGAGTTAAGAAGAAAAGAAAACACGGGGCCCAGGAAGTAATTGAACTTAAAATTAAAAGTCTCAGGAACCCCTTGAATGTTACACAATTCACAAGGCTCCTCCTCAGGGTTATATATGCTGGGGAAGAGAAAGTCTCTGGTGAGCTGAACTGCCTATGAGTTGTGCAGGAAACTCCAGAGATGCAGCTTTTGTGAGTCAACACTCATGGGACAGTGGGCTTTTCACTATATAGATTCCTATACTTCTATACCCATACTTCTGAACATAACCCTGGCAAACTTATTGGTTCACTGATCCTGACCTGTGAAATAGTTTCTGTGGTTTATTATTAGTGCCCCATCTGGGATGAATAGACATTTGTTTGTGTCTCCTCAAAAAAGTCACACAACACAATTGGCACTTGAGCAGGGATGTCAGGCACAAAGATGAGTTGGAGAGGAGTGGCTGCATGGCCCCTGCAATAGGTGGTGACACAAGCAACTGGGGCTTGTCTGTGTGGGGGAAGAGTATCTTCAGTATGGCCACTTTCCCCATGTGTTATGGGATGGTTTGCTCTTTGCTATAGAAATGGTATCATGCTCTCTTCAATAGATGATAGAACTCACAACCAGGCCAAGCCATCTGAGAGTCTTTATGGGGGAATCCCAGGGAGGCTGTCTTCCTCTGTTTTTTTGTTTGTTTGTTTGTTTGTTTGGTTGGTTTTTCGAGATAGGGTTTCTCTGTATAGCCCTGGCTGCCCTGGAACTCACTCTGTGTAGACCAGGCTAGCCTTGAACTCAGAAATCCTCCTGCCCCTGCCTCCCAAGTGCTGTGATTAAAAGGTGTGCACCACCACTGCCCGGCTGTCTTCCTCTGTTTGACCCCAGCGTAGGTATGTCTCTTTGATGAGTGAAGTCCATTACATGAGAATGCAGATGTCCCCCAAAACAACCACTGGACTAGAGAATAAACTTCCCAAAAGTAACACATACAGGATCAGATCATAAGCAGGCTATGTCATCAATTGTGTGGCCATTGTTGTGGTGGAAAAGATATGCTATTGGAGTGCAGCTATCTTCCAGGAAAGAACTTACCTACCTTAAGAGGAATTGCAATGGGAAAAAAGTGAGGAATGCTATTAGCTGTATTAGCCTCTGGTCTATGAAAAGTCGAACAAAGTTTGGGTGAAATGGAGGTTTGTTAATTCTCACAGCTGGCTAGATGCAAAAGAGAGAAGGGGCAAACTAGATCTTTACTAAACAACCCTTCCTGGGATCCAAAATCTTAGAACCCATTGGCATACTCTTTCAGTGAAGCGGAAGGGAATGAGAAAGAAGTGATAGAAGGTGTTTCTGAGGTTCAATCTTCAATACAGAGGGAGGAAAGTCCATGATTCAACATGCAGAGACTCTAACAAAGACCCAGAACAAGAGACTATAATACAAAGGGAATACTCAATATCTGATCTACTTAAATGGGAAAAGATTTTAAATGAGCAATGAAAAAGTCTGTTTAAGCAGAGAACTGAGCAAAATACCAATCTCTCTTTAAGACAAAGGCTGTCTAACCTAAAGCAAGATGAGGTAAACAGTCCCTGGTAGATACTAGCTATTGTAGATACTTGCTGTTGGCAGGTGAAGTCCCCATAAATATTAGGGACTGGATAACAAAAGAAAGGATAGTTACTACTGAGGGAACTCAGCATGAGAGATAGTGACTTTATTGAGTGTCAGAGTGAGACATGATCTTTATGTGGAAGAGGAAGCTGAAGGAGATTTGAATGACTTTAACCAACTATAAATTGAGTTTGTAAAGTACAAAAGCAATCAAAATGGGATTTAGAGGAGGGTAAAAAGCAGACAAAAGGATATGTTCAGGCCCCTTGAAGGCAAATTTGTGTCAAGCTGAAGTTTCTAGGGAAAAAATTAATAGTAAGAAAAATGCTTGCTGGTGAGCTCTTGGAAAACTTTAAAGCCCAAGCAATAATTTATGGAAAAATGATTAAGCTTATTCTTGGAATGGAAAGTTGTTGCCAGAGAATATATGGTGTAAAGTACAGTTTGGATGGAGATTGTTTTCCCAGCCTCCAATCCTTTTGACATCCTGTGGCTAATGGGAAATCAAGGACCATGGTGTCAGCATGAAGCCTATCAGAACCAGGGAGCCAGCTCAAGTATCAGACATGGAAGGTTACAGCACAGACAAGCTTCTTGTGGGGCTGAACTAGACCTGAACAGCATAAATTGATCCTGTCAAGACTGTTGGGGATAAAGAGATACACAGCATCCCTGATCCCTGATCAGCAACAGCAGCCCAGGATCTAGAGGTCAGAAGAATCTTGGGAAATGGCTATGGATTACGAAGGACTAAATGAGGTAACATCTCTCATCCATGCTAGCATCTCCCATGCATGCTAGCATCTCCCACTCATGTTGTTTGTTCCAGTTTATTTCCTCTTGTGATAAATGCCATGACCAATAGCAATGTAGGAAGGAAAGAGTTTATTTACTTGGCTTAAACATCTTCATCTCAGTCCTTTATTAAAAGAAGACAGGGCAGGAACTGAAGCAGAAGCCATAGAGGAGCACTGCGTATTGCCTTGTTCTTTGTGGCTTGCTCAGTCTGTTTTTGTTGTTGTTGTGGTTGTTTTTAATAGCACTCAGAACCACCAACCCAGAAGTGGCAACACCCACAGTGAGCTGGGCTTTCCCACATCAATCATCAATCAAGAATATGTACCACAGGCCAATCTGGTGGGGGCATTTTCTCAATTGAGGTTCCCTCTTCCAAAATGACTCTAGCTTTGTGTTTTCAACTGGAAAAAGAATTTCAGGCTGAATCAGGGGCTTTGGATTCTTTCTTAAATTGCTTTAATGCCCTCATTCTGAACTCATGGTCCTTTACAGCCAGTGCCATATATCTTAGCTGTCAGTTCAATTAACATTATAATTCTGTAGTCCAAATAATTTTAACATTTATGTCACGTTTTATTAATATAATTACTGTTATTTTGCCAGTGTTGATTCTATTGTTGTTTTACCAGTGTTGGTTCTGTGTCTACTAGAAATAAAATGTTTTGCAGCTGCTGTCTGATAATATTCCGACTTCTGAAATCGATGATGTCTTTTTTTTCTTTATGGAAAATTTATTGCAGTTCTCCAACTACGAATTACTTTTTCTTCTCAACATCTTGCTCTGCAGCTTCTTTCACCCTTTTTCGTCGGATGCCAAAGAGCTCGGCATAAGCACGGGCCATGCAGAGATTGGCAAAAGCCTTAAAGTTCTTCTCTTCTGTAATGACTCTGGCCTTTTCCTTTTTGTACACATTCCGGAGAGGCATCACAGGTCCTGTCAGCTGGGTGGCCAATTTAAGTTCTTCAGCAGAACTGTCTCCCTTCTTTGGAGCAGAAGGCTTCCTGGGGAAAAGTATGAGCTCATTGAGCGGTACTCCTTCAGGCGCTGTACGGTAGCCTGCAGTGATTCCATGGATTTGTTTTGCCTCCTTGGGTTCACAGAGATGCCTATGGTGCGAGCCATTTTCTTGTGGATACCAGCCACCTGAGTTCCTCCAGGTTGAAGCCCCTGCCAGCCCGCACCTTGGTGTGGTATCTAACTGTAGAGCACCTCACAATGGGCCTTATGGGACCTGAGCGGACATGGGACGAGGGGCAACGTCGGCATGCTTTCTCCTGCCCGGCCTTGCTTCTGCAAATCTTGTCTGCCGGCTGGTTGAACCAAGTGTCCACTCGCTGCTGCCAATCTTTGCGGAAGTGGGGCTTCAGGATCATGCCATTCCAGCCGGGGCCATGGCTGCCTCCTGTTCAGGAGGATAGCCAAGCGGAAAGGCTGATGATGTCTTAATATAATCATTCCTCCTTTGCTTTGATTCAAAGTTTGCATCGTGGTATAATTATCCATTTAACCTATTTTAGTGTGTGTGTGTGTGTGTGTGTGTGTGTGTGTGTGTGTGTGTGTGTGTGTATGTATGTATGTATATATTATATATATATATATATATATATATATATATATTATTTATTTGTGTGGGGAAGGTGGGAGTGGGTAGACAGGTACTTGCATGCCATAGTATGTATTTGTAGGTCAGAGGACAACTGGTAGGACTTAGTTCAATACCATGTGGATTGAGGTATTGAACTCTGGTCTTTAGGTTTGGCAAGAAGTAGCTTTACACACCAAGCCATCCTGCATCCTGAAGCATATTTTTATATAAAGATTATTTTAAATCTCTTTCCATATCTTGATCTCAATTTCTTTCTTTCTTTCTTTTTTTTTTTTTTTTTTTTTTTTTTGTTTTTTTTGTTTTTTGTTGTTTTCGAGACAGGGTTTCTCTGTGTAGCCCTGGCTGTCCAGGAACTCACTCTGTAGACTCTGTAGACCAGGCTGGCCTCAAACTCAGAAATCTACCTGCCTCTGCCTCTGCCTCCCAAGTACTTGATCTCAATTTCTATCTCTTTTTTTTCTGACAGAATCTCACCATGTTGCCCGGTCTAGCCTCAAATACCTGTGTTAAAAGGATCCTCTTGTCTCAAGCCTCCTCTTGGATATCCTGCTGTTGTTCTGTGTCCTAGAGATTCATGCACTCTAGCAGTTCATAGAAGGAGTAGATGTTGGGCTGGGCAATTCAAAGCCCTGGATGTGGGCCTGGGTTGTAGCTGAGTCGGTCAGCCACTAACTCTGTGGTGCTTACATTGGGGCCAGTTCTTCAGCATTACCCTGACAAGGGGTAGGGTCAGCTCTCACCTACCTCAGTAGCATATGACATGATGTGTGTTTGTTTGTTTGTCTTGGCTTATGTGGTTTCTGATTAGACATTAGTCAGACTTACTATAATGTTTCTTATTTCTTTGCCATCTTCAAGATTTGGGGGGGGGGGGGGTATTTGTATTTTGGCATCTATCTATCTTCTATCTTCTATCTACCATCATATCTGTTGTTATCTCTATCTCTTTTGAAGCAGGATCTCACTGTGTAGCCCTGGCTGTTCTGTAACTCACTGTGTAGATCAGGCTGGGCCTCCAACTCAACAGAGATTTGCCTACCTGTGCCTTCTGAGTACTAAATTAAGAGATCTAGTATCTATTCTCTATCAATACTTGGCAAGAGACAGTTTCTTTATTCGTGGCAGGTAACAATTTTCTTTGTACTTAGCCATCTTAGATTTTCTAAAGCTTCTTGAATCTATGATATGTCATAATTCATAAAAATTGAAAAATTATCAGCAAATTTATTCTTCAGATTTCTTCTACCTCACTCTTACTTTCTGAAATTCTAATTCCATATAAATCAAACCATTTAGCATTATCCCACAGCTGTTGAATGCCCTGGTTTTTTCTCACTCCCACACTTGGAAGTTAGACATAGATAAGTTCAATTGCCCAGCCTTCATGGATACTGATTCTTCTGCTGAATCCATGTTAATAATAAACCTATCAAAGAAATTTCTCATATCTGACACTATGATTTTTTAATTATTTGTTCTTCTCTCATACACTACATCCCAAAATCAGTTTCCCCTCACTCAACTCCACTATTTTCCTTCAGAAAAGAGCAGGCCTCCAGTGATATCAGCCAAACACCACATAACACATTACAATCTCAGTTTGGCTTTTCTTTATGGTTTTTATGTCTTTGCTCTAAACACTTAACTATGAATCCTCTTTCTCTTTTCCATTATGTTTGTCATAATTAGCTTCAGCTATCAACTTGACATAGTCTAGAATCATCAGAAGGATTGTCTAAATCAGATGTGGCCTGTGGCCATGTGTGTGAGAGAGTGTCTTGCTTAATGATGAATGTGAGAGGTCCTAACCCACTGTGGGCAGCACCATCCTTAGGCATGTGGGCCTGAATATATGAGAAGGCTAGCTGAGTATAATCCAGTGAGCAAATCAGAGATTGAGCCACTGAGCATTATGCTTCCATGGCTTCTACTTGAGTCCCTGTCTTCATGTCCCATGATGATAGCTAAGGTGCTTTTAGTCAGAGTGTTTTATCACAGCAACAGAAAAGCAAACTTGGCTTTTCACTTGTAATTATTTTATCAATTATTTTAACATTAGGATTAGTAATTGTATTATATAATTGTAATGGTTTATTTAAAATATGTAATTGGTTTATCTATTAACCATCACTATAAACCATAGTAATTTAAAGTCTTAAATATTCTGATATTTTAGCTCTACATCTGGTTCTAATGAACACTTTATATTTGAAAATATTTTTTTCTCTTGCTTTTTAATGACTCTCTTACTTTTGTTAGAATGTTGTACACTGTATGTAAACAAATAATAGGCGATAAACAGACTTATCCTGAAAAGTGGGACTATTTTATCATACTATTAGTGTGTAAGATTTAGTTAGTCTAGACAGTAAAGCCTAAGTTTTGTTGTTATAGTTACGTTTGGTCCACCACACATTTTTAACCAAAGAGTTTTTTCTTCACTCTCAAATTCAACATGAGCAATCTGTGATCAGATGAGTTGAGGGTTGTTTTTTTGTTTGTTTTGTTTTGTTTTACCTCCTCAAACAATTCTCCAGCAGACAGCAGCTGGAGAATTCAGTTCAGTCCTGACACTATCCTCTCATAGCTCACAGGTGGAGGATTTGGTCCTTCAAGATTACCTCCTCCTCACTCCACTTATAACTAGTATACTTAAACCAGCTACAAACCAGAGTTTCTGTTCCTACCAGTCCCACCTTTGATATGATTAATTTGCTTGTACAACTCACAGAGATAATTACATTTACTAGTTTAATATAAAGGATACTCAAAAGGACAGATGACTAGGCAGACTAAGACATGATTAAAGACAGGTATGTTCAGTAACCCAGAAGTTCTTCAAACTCTTGTAAGGCTTTCCATGGGAGCTTAATTATGAAGCCGTCTATCATTGGCCATTAGCATCAGCTCAACCTTTTCCTCTTCTTTTCTACTTGACATTGGAGGTGCAAGTAAAAGTTCCAACCCATAATAACAAAGTAGGCTCATTTAGCACATCACCCCTATTCTAAGGTAACCCAAAGGCCCAGCAAATCACCTTGTTAGAAAATCACCTCTTAACGAAAGATATCCCCATTACCCAAAAAAGAACTAGATGTTCCAGTCATTCAGGGAGCTCCGAGGGTCTTAGGAGGTCTGTGTAGGAAATACATATATTTTATATATGTACATATATGTATGTGTATATATATTTGCTATATGTGATTTTGTACATAGCCAATACAGTATATGTTTTGCTCAATGTAGTAATTCAACAAATTATAAAAAAATATTTGGAGAGCATGGTCTCAACTTTTAAAGCATTTTACATTAATGCTATCACTTCAACTTTCATAAATTCTAAACTCAATGTTGCTGGCAGAATTAACGTTTTAAAACAATAATTTATTAACATGTATCTCTGTTTTAAAAGTACATAATAAAGTCTAAATGATTCAATTTATTATGATCCTTTACATTTTGGCTGTAAATACTATTATTGTTAATGGCTTATTTTTGTTTATAACTGTTTTGCCCATAAGTATGTATGTGCACCATTTTCATATCTTGTGCCCAGGTAGGTTAGAAGAAAGAGTCAGATTCCCTGGAACTTAAGTTCCAGATGGTGGGGAGCCACCATATAGATACTGGGACCTAAGCCAGGTCTTCTGCAAGAACAACCAATGCTCTTAATTGCTGAGCCATCTTTTCAGCCCACGACTCCAGGTACTTTTTAAGCCTCATCTTTTTTGTTTTGTTTTCGAGACAGGGTTTCTCTGTGTAGCCCTGGCTGTCCTGGAACTCACTTCTGTGCTGGCCTCAAACTCAGAAATCCACCTGCCTCTGCCTCCCAAGTGCTGGGATTAAAGGCGTGCACCACCACCGCCTGGCCTGTCTTCTTTACTCTTGAACTTATGTTTCTTCTACTACAAATACTCTCCCCTCTCCTTTGTATATTTTTTTTTAATAGTCCTTTAAATTTTGTATTTTATATTTTATTTACAAATGTTTATCTGTAAATTTACTGTTGAAAATGAACTTTATTTTAACTAAAGTGTGTGTTTTCACTTATCTTGGTAATTGAATAAACTTCCTTTATAGTCTGGTTTTCCAGAGGAAAAAAAATCAATCTTTGAATTCTGTGTCTTTGCCACAAGAGAAATACCTACTTATTCCCTAATGTGCTGTGCACAACCTCCACCTTTAACGATTTGCAGATTGAATTGCACTCTTCTCCCCTTGATAAACTAGAAAACTCACCCCTCATTTTAAACCCCAGGAAACACAGAGCAGAAGGTTCTCAATGTTTTAAAAGTCAGTTGCATTATTATTGTTATTTCAGATAGTGGTGGTGACTGTGATGGTGGCCTTGTCTCCCTGACTTCGGTTAGTAACAGTAATAACAGTTGTGCCACTTGGACAGTTCAGCAGTTGAGAATGTATGAGCATTCAGTAGAATGCCGGGGTGTCGTGGAGGCGGGAGATGACAGAGAGTTTCATCATTCAGAGTATTTCTACTGCTTGTTAACATTTTATTTTTCCCTTTGGTTAGTAATATTGTATGATTTACTTCTCAGTATCATTTGGTGGCCTTCTTTAAGTGGTGAAATGAGTGAATCAATGTCTCAAGAGCAGTCCAAGCCTGATCAGGTTTCTATCCTATGCTTATTCTTAACCATTTATGAGTGGGTTTGAAATTCAATTCTTCAGAAGACTGAGATACAGTATCTTACTGCAACACTTGATATTTCTTTTTCCTTAAAATATTGTATAGCAAGCTTTGATAGGAACTTGAAAATGTAGGGTACAAAATAACAGTTGGATCATAGTGACCTGCTTCTAGTTGGCTATGCTTCTTAATTATAATGCTGTTTGGATATTATTAGTGTTTTGATTTATTTGAGACAATATTTTGCTATGTAGCCTAGGCTGGCTTAGAACTTAGCTTGATCCTACTGTCTGAAGTCTCCCAAGTACTAGGATAATAGGCATATGCCACCCTACCCAGCTAACAAGTCTTTATAACTGCTCAAATTTTTAAATACAGCTACTTTCTATCATTTTACTGAAGATTAAATTTACTCATGTGAATTATATTAAAATAAATTATATATTATATGTTATATAATATATATATATAAATAGATTTATAAATATATAATATAACTAAATTAAAATATAAAACATTTAATATATCAGAACATACAGTATTAGCTGGGTCCCTAGGCCCCTCTTGGTAACATTTATGGATACTGTTCCAATTTCAGGACAATGGAAAAGCAGACAAGAACCAGCAGCAGGACTCCTCAAAGAACAAAAAGGAAGAAAAGGACTCAAAGAATGAAAAAGATGAAAAGGACTTAAAGGAGGAAAGGAAAAAAAGGACAAAAAGGAGGAAAAGGACAAAAAGGAGGAAAAGGACAAAAAGGAGGAAGGGACAAAAAGGACGAAGAGGATGAAAAGGACGAAGAGGATGAAAAAGAGGTAGAGACCCCTGAGTATTCAGATCACAGTATGACGAGTTGGCTGGCTGCATTGACTTCCTTATGAAGAAGGAAAAGTGTGGATGGTCAAAATGAGCAAAGGGCAAATTCAGGTGGATTATTAAGCTGATGATCTTTCAGTTACATGAAACTCTCACAGGCAGGTAAATTATCTGTGAAGAGCTGTTTGTTATAAATTACAACAAACAACAGCTGCTCTCTTACACGTCGGAGCAGTGGCTCCCCTTATAGATGCATGGAGCCTTTAGGTGACTTTGTTATCATGCTAAAAATATAATCTCCAGATTAATCACTTAGCCTTTTACTAGACAAAAAATACTTTTTAAAAAAGAGGCAGCTGAGATTAGTTACAGAGATTCACACTAAGTTGACTAACACAAATTTTTTAAAGATCCTATTATTATATACAAGAACTAAAGTATTAAATCTCACAATGCCACCATTAATCATAAAGTTAATCTTTAATTTGCTTTAACCCAGGTGAAGAAGATGATTCTAGCACCTTTTGGAAGGTGGCATTTTTAAGGTCAAATATAACTATGAGATGGCCTAAATTATGTTCCTAGAAAGTATTGTACAATTCAGGAATCAATGTACAACTGGAATGGTATCTCAAGCAAATCATTTCATTGGCAATCAGAAGATATGTTTAGTTAATATATTTGATAATGTGAATGCAGGAAACTGACATGTGGTTTATTGTGTAGAAAAAGTACAAAGGAATGTTTAGTAACTCTACAAAGTAACTCTCCTTTAATTGAAGAAAAGCCAATATAGCTTAAACGAAAAGTAATTCATTTTGAAACTGTGTTTCTTTTCTCCTTTCTTAGACATCAACAAAAACACCAAGTGGTGTTGCATCATCAGAAGTTAGCAACCGAGTGACAGAAAATGGAAAGGCTGATGTGAATATCCAAGGTACAGAAGTAGCCTTTCTCCTGATACAACTTAATCTTAAAGTAACAGGAATGCATTCTTCAAGAGTTTTTTATTTATTAATCATTTTATTTGTTTACATTTCAAATGTTATCCCCCTTCCGGGGTCTCCCCTCCACGAATCACCCTACCCCATCCCATCCTCTTTGCCTCCAAGAGGGTACTCCCCTATCCAGCCTCATACCTCTAGCATACCCCTTCTCTGGGGAATCAAGCCTCCACAGGACCAAGCACCTCCCCTCCCGCTGATGCCAGATGAGGCAGTTCTCTGCTAATATAAAAAAAGATAGATCTTGAGAGGATCTTGTAGATCTAATTTAAGCAGTAGGTAAAGATGATTTCCTCACCCTCTACAAATACTTTTGAGGCAACTTCATGACTATTTATTCTGTGCTAATTAATTAGAAATTTTAACTAAATGCGAAAAAGTTTTTTAACAGGCAACCTACTTAGCATAAAAAATGAAAAATTCTATGATCTGGTTTGCTTATTGGTTTTGATCCTGTTTATGCTTGATGATACATTTATTCTTCATAACCCAAAGCCAACCACAGCCCTATCCTTTACCAACATTTCACGTAATTATGCAGATTGGAAGTTTACAGGATCAAAAAGGCAGCAAAGTATACAAAACATTCATCCCTTCCATTATAGCCATTTCTAAATCCACATATTTAGTGAAATTCTGTACCAACAGAAATATTTTACAATATTTAAAATTTAGAAATTTATTTATAAATTCCACAAATTCCAATTCCACCCAAACATTTGGATATTTAAGTGTGTTTAGCTGATTTAAGTTGAATTAAAATAATTATTAAAAGCAATTTTAAACTGTAAAATTGTGTGACAGTCATAACTTCCAAATGCTTTTCTGAATTATTTTTCTTTTAGATGAATTAGGAGAAATTATTTATTATTTATGCTTATTAATATACAGTATAATGTATATACTTTAAGAATGAAAACTTTCCAATCATCAGTTTGTCTTTCTATTTTATATTTACTTTTATTTATGTGCATTTACATTATTTAGTTCTGCCTCTGTGTGTAGGTACACATGCAAGCAGGCACCGAGAAGGTGTGGGGTCCTCTGCAGCTGGAGGACAGGTGGCTGCGAGCCTCCCAGTGTGGGTGGGTATGGGTGGTGGGAACTGAGTCTGGTCCTCTGCAGGAGCAGCAAGCTTTAGCCACCACTGAGTATTTTCTCCAGTCCCTGCCTCTTTATTTTTTTAATGTCTTATAATGTGATTTTTATTTAATAACAGATATATCCTGGGAGCAACATTGTCTACCCATGCAGGGCAATGTCATTCAAACAAAACTCTTTTTTAAAGTTATATTTTGAAATTAGCTTGCTAACAGGCAGATTTTCCTAAGGCTTTTTCACACATCCTTGGTTTTGATTAATTCACCTATTAATCCCCCTTCTTCTCCATTCCCATGGCCCCATCTGTTCTCAATCCTTTAATTCTCAATATTCTTTCTTCTTTTTTATTAAAAATTTAATTAATGTAATTTTTTTTTTGTTTTTTTGTTTTTTTTTTTTTGAGACAGGGTTTCTCTGTGTAGCCCTGGCTGTCCTGGAACTCACTCTGTAGACCAGGCTGGCCTCAAACTCAGAAATCCACCTGCCTCTGCCTCCCAAGTGCTGGGATTAAAGGCATGCACGACCACTGCCCGGCAAATAATGTCATTTTTATACAATGTATTTTGATCATACTTTCCTTACACAGATCCTACCCACCCATACAACCCACACAACTTTATGTTCTCTCTCTCTCTCTTATGCTCTCTCTTTCAAAAACAAAACAAAAAACAGAAAAAGAAAAAACAAAAACAGAACAAAACACACACACACAAACATACACACTGAAAATCAAAATAAACAAAAGGCTTATAAGACAAAAAGATGCCAAACAAAAAGTCCACCAAAACACCTGATGGTTTGTGTTGTGTTGGTTACTGATCCTGGGCACAGGGCTGCCCTGCAATGTGGGCGATGTGCCCAGTGACTGTCCGCTGGAGGAAACTGACTTCCTTTTTGCCAGTGGGT